>PVKU01000019.1:0-189834 GCA_004027475.1 Anoura caudifer
CATCCAAATTATAGGGGTACCAGAAGGGGAAGAGGAAGAGCAACAACTGGAAACCTTATTTGAACAAATAATAAAGGAGAAAGTCCCCAATCTGGCAAAGGAAATAGACTTCCAGGAAGTCCAGGAAGCTCAGAGAGACCCAAAGAAGTTGGACCCAAGGAGGAACACACCAAGGTGCATCATAATTACATTAGCCAAGATTAAAATGAATCTAGAGAATTCTAGAAGCAGCAAGGGATAAAGGCAGAGTCACCTACAAAGGAGTTCCCATCAGACTGTCAACTGATTTCTCAAAAGAGACCTTACAGGCAAGAAGGGGCTGCAAAGAAGTATACCAAATCATGAAAGGGAAGGACCTCCATCCAAGATTGCTCTATCCAGCAAAGCTGTCATTTAGAATGGAAGGGCAGATAAATTGCTTCTCAGATAAGGTCAAGTTAATGGAGTTCATCATCACCAAGCCCTTATTATAGGAAATGTTAAAGGGACTTATCTAAGAAGAAGAGGATAAAAAATATGACAGTGAAAAGACAGCAAACTTGCAGATATTAACAACCACACCTAAAGCAAAAGCAAACTAAGCAAACATCTAGAATAGCAGCAGAAACACAGAAATGAAGATAACATGGAGGGTTAGCAACAGGGCAGTGGGAGGAGGAGAGAGGGGGAAAGGTACAGAGATTAAGTAGCATATATGGTGGGTAGAAAATAGACAGGGGGAGAGCAAGAATAATGTGGGAAAAGTAGAAGCTAAAGAACTTATGACACATGGACATGAACTAAAGGGGGGGAATGTGGGTAGGGGGGTGTGCAGGGTAGAGGGGAATGATGGAGGGGGAAATGGGACAACTGTAATAGCATAATCAATAAAATATGTTAAAAAAGGATGTTCATATCTCAACTCATTCTTTTTAATAAATATTAATTCAACCCAGCATTATCTAGACAAATCCAGTCTTTTTCTTCAGATAATCAAAATTAGGAGAGTTTCTCTTTAGGCAAAACCAATCACACCTCTTCCTCACCACACACACACACACACACACACACACACACACACAACACACAGAGAGAAAGAGAAATATACTATGCATGTATCCAATTCTACGTGCATAATAATTTACCTATTGCGGATTTGTGAGTGTATTGATGTATTATAGATACCTTTCTGTTTCATTGTATTTTTCCATTATCATTATCCCCTTTATACACCTTCTGCCTCACAATGTCCATCTTGTTGTCCATGTTTTAAAAACATAGTGTTTTTAAATGTTTACAGTTTTTCCTATTTATATAATCTCATTTAATACTTAGAGGAAATAGCCTTCATTATTGTGAGGTAAGCCACCCCTGTGATTCCCAGGTTACCAGTAGGACAATGAAACACACAGAAGTTAGCTAATTGCCTGCAGAGCTGAACAAAAATTTTAATGTGAGCAGCCCGACTCCCAAGTCTGTGCTCATAACCTTGTGTAACACTTCCAGTGTTATGTGTACACTCCTAAAGGTTCATTCACACATGTGTAATAAAGTAACTTTTGGTAAAGCTGACCTAGAAGTAGTGTATTTTGAGACACAAAATTGGGACTCAAGCTCAGGAAGGCTTCTGAGAATTGCCTTAAAAATTCCGCACCATCCCTGTACCTCCTTACTGCTTGGCCTATGCAAAGCACACAGGGCAACCTTCAGAAAAGAGACTTGGTGAGACTTGTATTGCTTTTTCAAATCTAAGGGGATAAAAAGAGACATTAAATTGCATGACATGTTAAAGAAAAATAATTACCCACCAGGTCACCTGGTGAAGTGGGGGTTCCTAGAAACTGCGGTATAGGTCAATCAAAGAAATATATCTTTACATCATCTGAGAAAAGAAAATTATACAAAACACATCGGATCTTAAATAAAAGCTAATTAACCTTGGCAGCTGCACCATGGAGTAATTAGTATTTCATTCTAAAATGATAGTCATTCAATGTATTTTTTTAAACTCAAATTTCAAATAAAACACAGGAAAAGACCAAGTATAATACATCATTTTATTTAAAAAGAGAGAGAGAAAGACAAAGCCTAAGCAAAGTATTTCCTCCTTAAACCAGCCACTGGTTTTCAAAAGTGTAGTAATTTCAAAGTAATCCACCACTGGAAACTTCTCCAGCAAATTCCTGTATAATATCATTCTCTCATTACCATTTGAGATAAGTAAAATACCTCCCTTTCCCTAACCTTATGAATTCAGTCTTCTTTCTCGAGCAGTGTACCTGTGCTAGAGCAGTCAGAGTGAATCATACAATGATTAGCGCTGGGTATCCGCTGCAAGTGCATTGGACATTCACATAACTATACATACACAGTTATCTACTGTGCTCAGAATTCCTGTGTTAAAAGAGCATGAAACACATGAATAGGAATGGAATCAGGGTGGAAAAATAAGCATTCAACTGGTATATGAATGTCTTGCTGAATTAATATCTATGAACACATGTATATAAGCATGTACATACATGGATAGAGATGTAAACATATGAGGGTAATCACATACTAAACTTATAAATCCACAATTTAAAATACTCAACAACATCAGAAAACACAAATGTGTATAGAAACAGCTAGAATAATGCCTACAATTTTTGAGGTTTGAACACCGGTGCAAAATAGTATGTATCCATTAATCTTAGTTTAATTTCATTTTCTGAGTGAAGATCGTACAAGCCAAGTTGCCTTCACACGCCATCCACTCCCTCCGCCCCCCGCACGGTATGCTCTAATGTACTGTAAAGAGAACCATGGTCTTTCTTTGCAGCAGTCATGCATTTATCCATGTGCTTCCTTTATTAATGTTGTCTTTTTTTCTGAACTCTAAGCTCATAAATGCAGGACTCTCACCTCTGCAGGAGAGGCAGTGTGGTGAACTGGTAAAGCACACAGATTCCAGCAACTCATTTTTCAGGTTTATACCCCTCCTTTTCCTCCTATTAGCTGTGGGATCTTGGCAATTCATTAATATTTTTCTACCTCAAAGTCCTCATCTGTGAAATAGGATAAGTTTAATGTCTCAAGTAAACTTGAGAATATTTAACAAATCTCTTTATTGAATTTATTGGGGTGACATTGGTTAATAAAAATTATATAGGTTTCAAGTGTACAATTCTAAAATGTGTCTATATATTGTATTCTGTGTTCATCACCCAACATGTAGTATCCTTCTGTCTCCTTTTACCCCACTTTACCCTGTTCTACCTCCTGCCAACCTCCTTTCCCTCTGATAATCACCACACTGTTCTCTGTGTCTATGAGTTCCTTTTCTTTGCTTAATCTGTCCTCCATATCAAAAGCAGTGACTGGCAGGTATTAAGTGCAATATTGATATTCATAATTGATACTTTTGCTTACTCTTGTATCCTCAGTGGAAAAGTGGAATGGCTGAACAACTGGTCATTCATTTGAATGAATAAACAAATGGGGAGAAGGAATCATAGAAATCATCTTGTTCAGTGACATTCAAATCACTTTGAAATTGGACTTTGGTCTGCCTTTTCCCATTGAAAGTATATGCAGAATGTATAAGCCCAACAGATAGATTATAACAAAGAATAGATACTCTAGAAGAGACTGACAGCTGTCAGAAGGGAGGAGAGGGTGGAAGAAAAGTGAAAGGATTCAGCAGCGTAAATTGGTAGTTGGAGAATCGCCACAGAGATGTGGATTACAGTGTAGGGAATAAAATCAATAATACCAAGATAAATAAGTATGGGGCCAAGTGAGAACCTGAAGCAACATGGTGACCACTGTAAAGAACATGGTTTCCTAACCACTCTGCAGCCTCTGAAGCTTATACAAAAGATGATTGAATGTAAACTGTAATTGGCAAATAGATTTAAAGAAAATGATAGATATTCCCATTAAAGGTGAGTATTTATGGAGTCCAGAGCCCCATGTTCTACATGTTCCTTCACACCCTCAGCAGTTCTTAAGTTGTCTCTGCTGAAAACTCAGGACTCAGAACAGAGAGGAAAATCTCTGATTTAAGTCCAGCTACATAAGGTCCTTAGAAGCTAATAACAAAAGAAAATAAGTGACCCATGGACGTCCAAGTGAATATCAAATCTCAATTCCAATTAAAGACACATACACGCCCTGTGAATTATGTCTGTTACATCCTACTGCGTCCCAAAATTCTTCAAGCACTGTCATATCCACTCGGCTTTCAGTCACAGTTTCAGGTCCATACATCAATCTTTCAGAGGAAAAGACAAAGGAAAAAAAACACACATACAAGCACAAAACCCTGAAAGATAGTATTTATGTATCTTCCCGAAGAGGCAGAGGAGAGCACAGGCAGGAGACAGGACTCTTCTGGCATTTGCAGTGCGTAGGATTTGGGGCGGAAATTTTAAATGGAGGGTATGTAGAAACTCTCCCCTTTTCCTTTTCTGTTGCTAGCCAGGTCAGGGGTCGGGGACTGGGGAGCGGGGACCGGAGCATTCCTGGGCCAGGGGGCTCCGGAGACCACGTGGCCAGGTGACAAACCCCATGCCTCTTCCTGCGACAGAAAGGGCAGCAGTGCTGATAACTGAAACTGCACAGCGTGGCCCTGCTCAGCCAGGCACATGGAAACATTGGAGAGCCCATAGTCACAGGGACCATGCAAAAGCCCTGCCGCCGGGTGGTGACCAGAGGAAAGGGCAGAGCACAACGAGTAGGACACCAGAGCACACAGACTCCAAAAGATGCCTGAAGCCCCACTGGGACGGGGAACCAGCTAAGCTGCCTGTGTATTCCAAAGGATGATTTTTTAAAAAAAATATGAGCAGTGACCTTGAACTGATCTGGCAAAACATGGAGGGGTTGTTTTCCTTAGGGTACTTTAAAGGGAATTGGCTTTGAGGCAGAAGCCTGTTATTCTTCCAAAATTGTGTAGCTTTTAAATTAAAGACTCCTTTCTTTTTTCACCAAACATCTGCTTCCAAAATTTATGGGCGGCAGACAGCAGACCCCACGTGGCTTTATGGTAACAATTCTACTAATGTAGGTTCTCTTTTTGCTTCCTTTTCTTCTTCCCTTGCAGCTTCAGGTTCTGAATTAATTCGTTCAGCAAATATTTGAGTACTTTCTATGAGACAGCTAGTATTAAGCATTTGAGATTCATTTAAAAAAAGATAAAAATTTCTGCCATCATAGAACTCTATTAAAAAAAAAAAAAACACTCCAAATAAAATAAAAGATTTTCAGGACACCGGCAAAGAGAGATTGAAGAAACTTCCTGGATGACATCTTGAAAAAGTTCTTAGATATGGATACACAGAAGCAAGCACTATTTATAGTGTTAATATTTGTTTTTTTGATTAGTTTATGGAGAGTAATATACATTGTAGTTTTAGTAACAAATCTTTATTGAGGGAAAATAGGCCATCTTTCAGTACCGTTTATCCTTCATCACTTGGCCAAAACACTATGCTACATAAGCCATGTGAACAAAGAGTTTGGGGACGTTTCGGACTGTACACGGGACAGAAAACGCCCCCTCATCAAACAAGCGCAAGTTGGCACCACTCGCTAGGCCTGGCCAGCTCACCCTGCTCTGAAGGGTCAGTAATATTTCCGCCTCTGCCTCGGTTAGTGCTAATTTCAGTACCTAAGCTGTGAAAGTAAAAGATCCCATTATTTGAAGTTTACAGAAGTTGATTTAATCCAGCTGTCCACATTGTCTATCTAAAATAGTAAATGTCTCCTTCACATGTTAACTGTCTTAGACTTGTAATCCAGTGTATGTTATGAAAGAGAGTTATGTCCAAACTAGCAGTTCATCATGGCTAAATATATAATTAATGAATGAAAAAAAAATAGTTAGCTACTTAATATATTCAGTCTTTAGAGACTTGAGATCACACAGAAAATTATGTCCTGACGAGTTACTGATTTTCTCACTTTTCCTCTGAGAATGTTGGCATTGGATAGATACAGTCAGCATTCTTTCATGTCTTACACACTTGAGGCACTAGTTTAATTTACATAGTTAATAGAAATAAGTGGAGATGCAAGGTCCAAACCAATTTCTAACTTAGAATGAATACATAGAATGATTAGTAATTTAAAAAACTAGAGAGAAATAAATTGGTATCATTTGGTAATCCCTATATTAAGTCATTCCATCAAAAAAGTATGTTTCTCGATAGAAATCAATTTGTATTCTGCAAAACAAGAAATCTTCCACTGCTTTCCATTACAGGTACCTTATAGAATTATGTATCTAAATTCAACATTTGGGTTAATGCATTCTTCCATATGAGGGTAGTTAAACTATGAATGTTAACTCTTCAAAAAACAATCATCCATTTATAGAGCTATTAATTAAGAGATATAATAAGAAATGGCACCTCTCTTATAAACAAAAGCCACATGTGTAAGTAAAGCATTTTAAACCTCTCTGATACTATTTTCAAGCAATTAAAGGATTGAGAGAAATAAAATGCATCCATTAAAGTCATATGACATACTAAAAAAGTATTACATAATTATTAAAAGGAGCTCTCAGAATATTTCTTTAAAAATATTTATAAAGCTCTTTTGCTACAAATTCCTTTTTGTTTCAAAACAATAATGCAGTGAATATACCACAGTGAACTCTACAGGACACATAATGCTGTCTATTTTTAAAGAAAAAGTATATACATTGTATTCATTTGGAGTAGACTTGAGGATGGCAATAATTAAGAGAAGCAACTTGATTTTATTATCAATATTAGGATAAGAATTTAGAGCATAGAAAAAATGAGCTGTTCAAATCTGATTGTTAAGCCAAATTCTCATTGTTCAGCATGATATACTACAAAAATTTTAGAAAATAGCAGTCTGATTCTCTTTTTACTAGTTTCAAGATGCCTTGTAAACGTACTATGCTAAAGTGAAATGGATGATTAACTTTCTGTAAGATCCATAGAGTCTAAGAGTGACGTTGGGGCACAGGATGAGGGTAGGAATGTAAACCTAAATTAAAACAAAATGATCTACTTCCCTTTCAAAATCCTTTGGAGAGGGTTAGGGTTTGTGGACACAGTGAGAATATTAGAAGGAAAAGGACTTGAGAAACTAACCATATTCCTTCTGATAGAATTAAATTTTTAGAGTAAAAAATGAGAAATTTTGGACCTTGATTTTTTTTTCCTGTCATGGTCACTTCATCTGAAAACTCTATGGATCATCTATAAAATTAATACTCTTATTCTTAGGTGACCTGTAATCTCAAAAAATGCTGATGATACTGAATGAATTATATGCTACATGAATATATCACAATATTCCATTTAGTGTCAATGAGAATTTGCCATATCTCCAAATCACTACACTTGTTTGAATATGTCTGTGATCAAAGGTGTGCCATCATATCCTAGAATTTAATTGTATCTACTAATCACAAATATATAAATATATAATATATATTTATATATAATATATAAATATATATTTAAATATAAATATACTTAAATATATATTTATATATAAAATTAAGTATTTGTAACACAGCCTGCCAGAATTCAGTGCCTTGCTGCTTTGCATGTTCATTATACAAATTCTATAGTTTTATTAGCTTTCTGCAAATGATCTATATATATTCAGTGTGCACAAACTATAATTGATCACTTAATCCATTAGTTCGAGTCTGGAAATTTGATGTTATAGTCATCCTATTTATCAGACAATTACTCAAGTGTCAATTCCTGTTGCTTGTGAGCTATGTTCAGATTATTCAGGAGTGAATTTATTTGATCAGTAACATTCCTACATAGAGCCCCAACTTCAAAGATTATCACAGCCATTGATTTGTTTTAATAATACATTTGTTTTCAAGTTGTACAAATCTGGGTTCATTGGCTCTACATGGCTGTGCTGTTTTATTTTGATCATATCCCCATTTTTAAAAAAGTATATTATCTGCTTTCGAATTTGAATTTTGAAACCGCCTTTCTATCCCACATTACACTATCCAAATTTCATATCAAAAATCATGCCAAGCATTTCTAACAACTTGATTTCTAAGTTGGAGTGATTCCAGCAGATAACCACAGGGATGTGTGTATAGAATACCAAAAAATTTGTAATTGGTTGTGTCAGAAATATAACCATTCATTTAGATATTTTGTCTATATTGTACCAAACACAGTTAATGAACAACAGTAACTGACTAAATCCCTGACAGACGTGCCTTGACACTGTTTAGCCAGGGTTCTACATTATAAGAAGAGCAATAGACACTCTGAAAAAATATATTCAGGTTGGTACAGACTCCAGCCTCAAACAATGTAACTTCAATTAGCTAGTGTGGACCGAATCCTTTATGATATGATTGAAATTGGATTCTAAGAATGTTGATGATACAAAATGTTTTATCCTCCAAATGATTTCAAATACTAGATCATAGAAGTACCAGATACCCAAATCAATCATCAGCATCAAATCTTATATTGAATTTAAGTTCAAAACAAACCATATTATACTGGGAAATTTACTGATGGCAAAGACTTTTTGTGATTGTGGATATACATTCTAATTAGGTTATTGTTGAGGGTCATAATTGGCCTGAAATCTTTTGGAAAATTTGAAGACTATTTATAAAAAACGTAAAATTGTGAAAAAGTTGCATGATTTAAAAACTTAGTATTTCCATTTCAAGCCTGTGGTCTAAAAAGGTTATGAAGATAATAGCAAACAGATGTTTTAACAGTTTCTTGGTATCTACAGTATTTTTTCTTCCTTCGTTGCTCTTCCTTCAAAGCTGGTGAATTTTTTTTCCTGGGGTTTTTCCACCTCACATTTAGTACAAGGAGACATTTGCAACTTCTGTCAAACAATAAAGAAAGAAAATTAGGATAGTCAAAACAAAATATATGTATTTGGTAAAAATTAAAATACAATAGTAATTTATATGTATAAGTCTCAATACATATCTTACAGTTAGCTAATGCCCAACAAAAATAAATGTAAATATGTCAGTACCTCTACTTCATGAAAGTTCATAATATATTGTGTACACAGCAAGATATTTCAAACTATTTTGAGAAAACTTTGGCCAAACATTTCAAATCTAATTAATCTAACCCAAAATTTGAAAAATGTGCTAAGTGAAATGAAAACTAACAATTGCTGTGACAGAATATTTTAGTCAAATGTAGAACAGTACAGATAGAATTTCAGAATTAACTTCCTGAGTTCTGTTCATTTGTTTGTTATGTGTTTTTGTGGGGGATATGTACTTTTTGAACCTCCCCTGCTTCCCCAGGTCTTCCTTTTATCTTTTTCCCCTAAGAAAAAAATGCATGTTTTTCATTCTCAGGTTATTTTTTATTTGTTCCTTGGTTGTGGGGGAGGGGAAGGAAATCTCCCTCACCCTTGTTTTTCTGAGGACCTCAGCAATAAAATTGAAAGCTTAGTGGCAGGCACAGTGGTCATGGAAATTTCAAAAAACACTATATGAAGGGGTAACTTTTATTCACCAATACAGCACCCCTGTTTCAGCTACAGCCAGAGAGAAAAATCACAGAACCAAATGGGTTCAAGAAGTGCTTACTTCAAAACCAACTAAAAAATAAATACCTGTGGAGTGGTCTCTGGTTCTGCGGTGCCATTGTTTGGTGGATTTTCTTTACGCTTCATAGAACATGACTTGTTCTCCTGTAAAAGCTGCAATTAATAAAAAATAGTCAAAGAAAGTAATTTAAATAATGGAAGTGGATAGAAACACTCCGTTGAATTCTTCCTATTGAGACACTTCCTTCACTTTGGTATATTCTGAAAGCCCAAGCTAAGGACAAAATCATCACAACATGAGTGGGATTGTTACAGAACAACAAAAGGTTCCTTATGTCGCTGCCTTATGGAAAGATGTCTCTCAAAGCCAGAGATCTGTGAAAAGGAAAGGGAATATTTATTTAATGCTATACAGAGTTAAAGTAGTGACCTAGCATCTTCATTAAAATATCAAAGTCCTTCAGTATACCCACAGACACCCACAGTGCTTCCTATCTCCCTCTGCCCTAACTCAGGGTACCATAACTCAGGAAGAGAAGCAAACATCCAGGATCCAGGCTCCTGACACCGTCAGCTATGTCGTCGTCCAGGCAGGATCTCTAATTAATCTAAAGCCATGTGGCACCTTCTCATGGCCTACTGGCAAGAATCCTTTCCCCCTTCTTCCAGGCCATGCAGCTAAAAGGAGCACCCCAAAGCTGTGTGGTCCTTCTTCTACCAAAGCTGTGGGGAAGGGGTCCCCTCTCTGGCAAAACCTCGTGGCTCTCCCTCTTCACCAAAGCTGCAGGGGTCTGCACTCTGGTGAAACCACGTGGAATCTCCCCTAATGGCTGCTGTGTCTCAGTTTAAATCCCCGTACCAAACCTCCTCTGTACCCCCATTTCCGACTCCTCCTACAATCAGTTACACCTGTCAGCATTCCCGTATTATTCCAAGTTTACTGGGATGCCATCATGTCTGGGCAGGTGTGTCCCCATTTTCTGGAGTCAATCTTCTCTAAGCTCCCACACAGGTGCTGTAACTTGGGGTTCCTCCCCCAGTCACGTCTTGGGGGAGTCCTTTCCATCCCCCTGGCTCAGAGCATGGGCACAGCTATTTAACACCTCTAAACCACCAGCCAAAGGCTATAGATATGTTAAGTGACCACGCCAAGGATTAGCATCTCTGCATGTCCCTGCTCCATGTGTCCCTTCCCCCAGCTCATACCTGTGGGGGAAGGGGTAAGGACATCTGATATGTCCCTCTAATATTCCCTGGACACCCTGAGTTCTGGGCCCCATTCCAAATCCCTATTTTGCCCCCCCCCCCACCCCCTGGCTGCACCCTGCATCAGGATCCCGAGGAGGAGAAGGTAACCATTCGTGCTGGGCTTGGGGATTTCAGTGGTGCTTGTAGCAGTAGCTACTACAACACAATCCAATTCTGATGCATGATTCCTTCTTTAATAATATTAAAGAATAATAATGAAAGAATTACAAAGCTACTGCATCTGGGATGCGTCTAGACTTTAGGATATCAGTATGCCGATGGTCTCTATACCTGCAAGAACATCAACACTGCAAGCCAGGAAACAACTTAAACAATATGATCACCAATCTGTCTAGCAAAAAATCTTCAATACCTTAAAAGCATTACATCTCTGGTATAATATCCTATATTTTATTAGACAGGAAATCTAATCTTCCTTATTAGCCTCAATAGTTTAGAAGAAGGTAAATTGCTGGCAGTGTATCCCAGCTGGGTTTCACGTCTTTTAAACCAAGATGAATACGCTGACTTGTCCTCCCTTCCCTCTCTCCCTCTTCTTTCCCCTCCTACTCTTTTTCTTTCCTTCTTTGCCTCTCTTTCATCTTCCTTTCCCTACGACCGCTCACCCTCCCCTCCTCCTTTCCTTTTTTCTTCCTCTACATTTTGAACATATTTTTTTCTTAACCCAGAAGAATTTATTTTTATTAATAAAAAATGACAAAATGGAGTTTGACAGTATGTATCCACTGTATACATTTTTAAAGCAATGATAAAAATTATTTAGTGTAATAATATGGGTTATCTTTAATATTTAATTGCTTTTCATTTTCCATAATCCTTTCCTTATGTAAAACAGAAACTAGGCATTCAATGGTTCGTGACCACCAATTAGCTCTGACCTTGAACAGGTGAGTTTGTTCCCTTAGGGGCAAAAAGAAGGATGGTTACGCTAGTTTTGAACTCTAAGATTCTGCAAATTCTACAAGTAGGAGATTTAGCCTACTCCAACTCAAATTTTAGAGCAAAATTAAATTTTATGCTCCAGCCTCACACTATATTGCTCTTACTTGACCATACATCATGTCACTTTCTGTCTGTGCCTATGCCTATGGCACCTCATCATGACAAAAATCTTGGTATGACATTCTGAAAACTAGTTACTGTTTCTCTCCTTAGCATATCACCACTACCACTAACATAGTGACACTTTCCTGTTCTGAAGGTATAATAAATATAAAAATTTTGGCACTTGACTTTGGTTATAAATGTATAAGCATGTACGACTTTTCAATATGTTGCAAGTTCCCTAAAGCCAAAGGCAATGTTTATCAGACATAAATAGCAGCCAGATGCCTGCCAGATAGCAAGTGGCCAATATATAATCTCTGAATAAATAATAAATGAATAAAACAAAAGTTGGCTATGAAATGTTACAATTCCTAGAATTTTAATAAATGTCTGCTTTGTTTCATAAGATGAAGTTTAGATATATCTGATGGAGGCTCTAGCATGATCACACACAGCCCCTTTTTCTAGATAAGCATAGAGTATAGTGGAAAAGTAGGTTGTAATTATAATAATAGCAATTGGTAGTCAAAACCTTGACTATATTATTCCAAGAATTTTAGGCAGATGTGCAGTGGAACCTAATAAATAAATGTTCACTTTTACATTGCATGGGTTTGAGTTAGACCTCAAGTCTAAAATCACTCTGGAAAAACTATAATTATTTGATTCTCATTGTGATAATATAATCAGTCTTTGTTTTTATTGTACTTCCATTCAGCCTAACTGTACTTGCATTTAGTTAACTTAAAAGTTAACTAAAGTAAGTATATGAAATCAAGCTAAAAAAATATGGTAAGTGCAGAAAGCCACCTGTATAGTGAAGGATTTCCAAAATACATTTTGGAATAATGGAGTTCATAACTCCTATAAGTTTGGAGGAAAAGCTTACTTGAACAGTAATCAGTTGTATTGAAAGTAGTTCTCCACACACATTCTTTTAGAGTTTTGGTCTTGATTGATCTGTCCACATAATCACTTAAGGTGGTTGTTTAAAAAATAATATTCTTGGATGATAATCCAGTCCTGTAAATACGGGACTTGCATTTTTAAGTAGCACTCCAGGATGCAAATGCACAGTGAAAGTTGAAATCCACTTCATAATATATAAATGCCTTATAAATCTTTTAGAAAGATATATAATATAAACTATTTTCCAAACATATTTGACCTCAAAAACTTGTGTGTGTGTATGTGCGTGTGTGTGTGTGTGTGTGTGTCTGTGTGTATGTGTGTAGTATCACTTTAGGCCACTGCCCTGGGAAAAATACTAAAGATTTTCAGTGGAGTATGTGCTTCCATTACTGCAAGTATAGCTGACTATTTGAGGCAAGCCTTTGATCATCTGCACAATGAAAACTTATTAAACTTTAACATTAAAGAAAACACTATATGGCTGGAAGACAGCTGCAATCTTTTTAGATGCTTTCATCTTAGAATGAACTGTACCTCTTTAAATGTACTTTTTCTGTGCCTCAGAGGCGCTGTGGAAACTTCATGAGATGGGGTTCAAAAAAGTCTTAGTGCTTCTCAGAGAAGCAACAGTTAAAGAGCAACAAAGTTATGATGTGAGGTATTGTGCCTTAATAAGCATCTTATCAACTTTATAGTCAACTTATTGCAACATTGTTGTAGGTGGAAATCAGGTTCTTCTGTGGCATCACAAGACAAGCATTCCAAGGATCCACAGATGGGGGATTGTGGGGTGACAAGATGATTTATTCATGTTGAAGCCTGTCCTTCATTTTCCAATGTCCTATCTTCCCCTGTCTCACCATGGAAAACATCCAACCTTGTCTTCAGCAAACTTGTCAAAGCAAAAGCAGTCTCCGGAGTTTCCGCTTCATTTTAAAGCTCAGTCCTTTGGAGCCCACAGGCAGCTGCTGAGTGGTCTCCGTCCCCATTCAGGTTGGTTAACTAATTCTCGGCTGCTCCAGCGACAGAGTCTATTTGGCTGTTGGCCATGTAGCTGTTAAGGCCACCTTGTCATAGAGAGGAAAGTTGCAACACCATGTGAGTGTATTTACCAGGGAGGTGAGGCAGGGGGGAGAGAGAGAGAGAGAGAGAGAGAGAGAACACGAGCCTTTGTTCCCCTAGGATTATATTAGCCTGGGTTTGGCACAGACTAGGTGCTTCTACAAAATGACCTATGAAGTTCCCAAGCTTTCACTGGCTTTGGATGAGTTTACCCCCCAACCAATTGTTTCTTTCCCCAGGCTAGACTAACAGGTCTGTTTGGCCAAAGAACCTCCCCCTGCACCATTTCATTACTCTTGCACATGTGCCTGCCTTCACCTGTTCCCACATAGGAATCTGGTACCAGAGAGGGGAAGTGTTAGCTCCCTTGGCAGAGCAGTGCTGTGATCTCCTGGGACGTAAAGCTATAGCTTCCCAGCTAAGCAAGCAGGCCTATATTCCCACTTTATTAAGCTCAGTGTCTAGTCCCCTTTGCTCCCCTTCTATTAGCTAAATATCAATGATAACATTTGTACAATCACGAATGGTCAATATCTTTATAATAGATATGAGCATGCTTATTAGGCTATTCTTATTTACCAAAATAATAAACATTATTCTTATGATTTCTATACTAATTCTGGTAAAAAAAATTAAATTCACATTTTTGCATGCTTCAAATTAAGATGTCATAGGAGAGTAAACATGGAAATCTATATCTAATTTGAAAAACAATCTATATCTAATTATTTTAAAGACCTTAGGTAACTACCTATCATTCCTACCTTATCTGAAGGGATGAATACTTTGTATAAAATGCCACAGTAGCACCGGGAGAAGCACCGTGTGTGAAGTCAGCCTCCTCAGATGGTCTGATGGAGCGTAGCCTGAAATGACCACTGTAGGTGGTGGTCTCAGCCCAGTTGAAACAGGGCATGACTTGCCTAGAAAAATTTTTGAAGAAGCCTTTGCCAACAACTTATGAGGGCCATCAGATGTCACATAATGAATATTGGATGTAATAAGCAAACTAGGATTTCTTAAAGCTGACAGAATTAGTTTCACCTGACAAAGTTGGCATCATTTTCTCCTTCTAGCTATAGGATTTATTTTCTGAACATTTTCTTCTCTCGCTTCCCTAGACAATACTTTTTTTTTTCCTGTTGAATAAACTTCTTTTGGTCAGAAACTTGCAAGCAAATGCAATGGCAAGAAACTGAGCAAGTGCTCACAGTGCTAAACACGTTATATTTTTGTAAAACATTGTGAGAAATTAAATGTTTGTTGCCTACAGCAGTCAGGAGCATGGTAAAACAAATTAACATTCAGTAGTAAATCTTAATCTCTAAGTGGAAATTAAAATAAAATGCTCAACATCTTTAATTCTGGATATGCTATCAAACACTATGAGGCACATTTGCAAACTGCACGAAAGTGGGATGAAGCGGTTCCATCGTCTGCATTCTCCATGTGGCTCCAGTATTGTTATTTAAGCAAAGCGGCTTTCAAGTCATTTAAACATATCCCAGCTGACAGCCTTGTATGCTATTAAGCATTTGGTGATTTCCATGTCAAAAAAGAAAAGAAAAAAACCACACAAGAAACACAAAACAAGGGCCAAGCCTCCAGAAGTCATTTTTCTGCGTGCCCTTGTCTTATTTGCATTGGTCAGGAAGCAGGAAGTGCACGGCCTCTACTCCCATTTGGGACCTTGATCATGTAAGATGTGAAGACTTGGCACAAAAATTGCAGAGCAGCTTTTTTAGAATGAATAAAGTCGGACATTAACAAGGATATAATTGAATACTGTATATTTGACAACTAGTATATAATAATTGTATATGATGATGTTATATGTACTATTTGTTTTATCTAAATTTATAAATACAATTATATATTATATATAATTACAATATATATAATTATCATGATAAACATGCAAGAAACCAATATAAAATTTCTCAAAAAATTTAATAGGATACGCTGATAGAAGAAAATCTAGGTAAGTTTATTAAACAATACACATTCCTGGGCTGTCCCCAGAACTGCTGGTTACTTTTCTGTGGGAGTGAAGCCTTACTCTAAGCAATTTCATAGGTTGACCTGGTGATCTACAAGTATGCAAAAGTTTAAAAACTAATGCTATACATTTCATGGATAAGGGATATGAATGATAAAATAACCTTCTAAGGTGGCATGTTAGGAAAGAGCAAATTTGCTAATCAAATCTAGGTTTTATGTAATTTCCACGTTTTCTTTACTATGTTATTTTGTCTTAGGTGTGACCAACAGGAATGAAAATGCATCACCTTTGCTATTTATTCACTGAGACATTGCCTGTGCTCCCATCAGCTCAGTGAGGTTGCTGGTGATCAAACAATCCTGGTTTGAAACCGATGCTAGCATAGTACTTGTTTTCTTTCACTTCAATGTTTCAATGGCTAACTATAATCAGAAAAATTGTTTTTCATTTTTCAATCATATACTATGTCCTCCAGTAGCTAAGTCTTTTTCATGTATTTTTCATTAAGATTTTACTTTTATATTTGGCTGAAATATTCTCCTTATGGCTGTTGCCACAAGCTGCATCTTGTTCTGCCCTGAGAGTGGCAATTAATAAAACTGGACTCTATTTAAAATGATAGTTTTTAAAGCTGCCTGTGTCATGTTTTAAGTTCTCTCCTTTGAGAAATTAAAATATTTAATTCAAAAAGGTGTATCGAGGTTTCAAGCAACAGGAATAACTTTGCATAAAGAAACAGAAAGTAATAATTACTGAGGGCTTGTTTTGTGCCAACAATATACCAGGTACTAAGCCAGGATGTGTCATTTGATCATTGAGCAAGCTGTATAAAGTAAGATACATTTATGTTTCTTTTTCAGAAGAGGAAAACGAGCCTCAGAAGGGCTAAACATTCAGGGTCACAAACTGGGTAACTGGCAAAAGCACAAGTGAATCTAATCAACATTACATTCCTGACTTTGCAGCCTTTCATTTCAAGCGTAGTAGGCACACTCCATTTGTCATTGTTGACCTTAGAAGTGTCACATCTAGAATGGACCATGCTTGTCAGTCAAGATTCTTTAGCAACATTTTATAAAGGATTTATCTCCCTTATTCTGGGTGTAGCATCTTAACTACTGGACATCAACGTTGGAATTTCATGTAGTCGTTTGGCCAATCTCATTACATGTTGACCCCAGAGCTCACAGTCACTTAAAACAATTTAATCTGATTCAAGATAAATATACAAAGTTAGTTGTAGTTCTACAGCTAGCAATAAGAATCTGGAAATGAAATTAAGAGAACAATTCCTTTATAATTAAATTAGAAACATTAATGTACCTAGTAATAAAGAAAGCGAAAGAATTGCAAGACTTCCACACTGAAAAATCTATAAAACATTGCAGAAGGATATTATAAAATATATAAATAAATGGAAAAGCAACCCATGTTTATGTACTGGTTTCATAACTGATGAACTTATCACTGAATTGAACACAAACATTGGAGAGCCTTAACTATATTCCTAATTCAATCAGGGTCCCTCCACTTAAGTCCCACATTATCTTTTTGGGTAGGCATGTCACCTCTTTCTGCACTCCATTCTCTAGCCGTGTTAGTCTGCTTTCTTCTCCCTGCACATTTGCTCACCCTGTCAGAGACCTATCTGTTCTTCAAGGTGCAACAAAGTATTCCTCCCTGCCCCAATATTTTTTACTTCTTCCTCCCTTGGAATTCAATTGCAGAGTATTTAATTTCTACTGCTCATTAACCTTATTAAGTTCTAAATTGTATGGTTTTAATACATGTTTAAATATACAAAGATAGGAATGCAACTTGTTGAGAAATTCATATTTCTAAATTCACTTTGGCAGCCAATAGAAGAAAAAGAGATGGACTTGATTAACCTATGTTTTTATTTGGACTTATTTTATTGTGATAGGTTGATTTCTTTTTCAATCATGAATAGTTTCAACAGATACTTCGCATTTTGTTACCTAGATGGAAGCCTACCTTGGAATTTACTCAACACAATTGTTGTCATTTGCTGTTTCTCAACTCCAGACATGATAAATCTGTGACTGTGCCAAAGTCTCAAAATTAAAATTTCATGACACTTACTAGAATTGAAATCCCCACAGAGTACAAGTTCCATCATTCCTCCTGTATGTGAAGGCTGAGAATCTCCCTTCCCCTAATGTAATCTCTCTGAAATGCCAGGTGTATTTGCTTCATAGGGAAAGAACTATAAACACATCCTTTGGGATGTCATTTGTCTGTTTTTGTTTTTAATATTTTAACAGATTTCTTTCATGTGGTTGTCAAAGCAAGCACACTGTTGAATGTGTGGTTACCTTCCTTACATCTGACAATTCAAGTTCACAGTACTCCTAAGAATATGGCTACACTGATACTTCCTAATGGAAAACCTACCTGATTCCCATCCAGAGAACACCTGCATTTTGAAATTTTGAAGTGCAATGTTTAGATAGTTAATAGTATACATAAACAGAAAGTTTCATGATGGCATGAACTAGGACTGTTAAAATGTTTATGTTCTTGTTTTCATGTTGAATACTGTTAAGACTCTTTTAAGTTAACCTTACATTTTCAGGATTGCACTCAGGGACATTCAGATTCTCTTCCTTTGTTGTAACAACTTGAGTGTTCTTGTTGCTTCCAGGAGAGCTTTGTTCAGGCTAAAGACAGAAAGAGAGAACATAAAAAGAGAGAGACAGACTCAGAGTAAAAAATAAGATCAACAAATAGATTCCTGTGACATTGTAAAATATAATACAATGGCAACACTGCATTCAAAGGAGAATAATATGCAAATTTGTATATATTAGAGACCTTAAATTGTGTACATTAAAAATTCTTAACTTTAAAACTAAATAAAATAATTTCTACTCAATTTTATGTTAGCAATGTCCAATGAGATTATTTTAAGAATCCTAGTTCCTTTCCAAAAAAGGAATCCTGTACTTTCTCTTTATTTTAACTTTTAGTATATCTGAGAACTATTAAGTACATACCTTATTTTCTCAGTAAGAAAGAAAATGTTTTATAACCTTACTGTAATTTGCTTCACTGCAATACTAACTAATTAATGGCTGCTTTATACCACTGGAAATCTAAAATATCATTCTGAAATTCATCTCTTTAGGAACACTCATTGACAAAATAAAATAAAAAGGCAGTTTTCCAGGTTTTCGCTGGGGAAGGGTATACTATAACTAATAAATGTAAATATCTCTATAGGCTGGTCTAAGACTGTCTCCTCAAAAGTGTGTTTCTTGGGCAAAGCTGATTTGAATAAGCTGCTTTGCCCTTTAATCTGTGAGGGTACAGTTGTGGGGTAGACAAAACTAAACTGGGTGAGAGCTAACTTGCTTGGACCTAAACCTTTCGTGTTTGTGGACCACAGGGGAGGAGGAAAAGAGGACGGCAAAGACTGGGATGTGGCCTGGCCAGAGCATCGAACCCACTGAAGTTTCCTGGTGGTGCACTTTAAACAGCAATGGCCTGTTTTTACACAGGCAGTTGCATTCCTTAGCAAGGGGATATTCTTGCAGAAATAATAATTTTATAAAAATAAAAACAAAATAGTCTTAATAAAATTAGTTGAGCATTAAACATAAAAACAATTAATGAACCACTAGCATACTAGATGAATAATAGAAAAAAAAACAATAGTTGACAAATACAGTTTCTATATTAAGTCACCTAAATGCTGGGCTTTCTTTGTAATAATGAATAAGTAAAGCAACTAAAATTCCTTTTTCTTTATACTTAAAGAACTTTCACTAAATTTTGTGAGATCCAGAAGGCACCTCTGTCTTACTCCCTCTTTCTCTCCTGGTCTTTCTTATATAAGGCCTCTATCTTCAGAGGTCCCGGCTGTGGCTTCTTAGGAATAAGGAAAATGCTTGCACAGGAGAACAAATGTTTTCAAATAAGCAAGTTCTGTGTTAGATGGGGAACATAAAGATGAGGAAGGCGTCATTTTTGTCTTCATAGAACTTACATAATCTGATTTTTAATCACATAAATAGTTCTAATAGAAAGCAGGTTAATAAAAGCAGGCACAAGTAGAGTTGTGTATATTTTGAAGGGAAAATGTCAATTCCATTTGGGGTAATAAGAGAAGACATGATAATCTTCCAAATGGGCCTTTGAATGCTTAAGGCAAGAATGAGGGGAAGATATTCCAGTGGACAGAAACTCTGCAAGAAAATATATGCAGGAAGATGAGTCAGGTTTTGGCTCTGTCGCCTGCATCAGGTAGAGGTGGAAGGCATCAGTAAAGTAATTGTGAGAAAAATGCTATGAGGTCGGTAGGGGAATCCCAAATTCGAACTACGAAGTATGTGCTTCATTTAGTAGCCAAAGGGGTGTCCATTGGATATTTCAAAGCAGGGGTATGAGATGGCTAAAGCCCCTGTCAAATGAAGTAGCAGCAGTGTTTAAGAAAAATGGAACAGAAGAGAACAGGATAGGGAAAACAAGAAAGGAGCCATAAAAAATGACCGAGGAGCTGGTAACAAAGGAGGAACTGAAGTACTCATTTGGGCAATCCAAAAGAGATGGGGCAGTGATCATACTGAGAGCAAAGAGTATAACGTACAAAATTGAAAATCTCTATACACATAGAGAAACCTGTAGAAATGATAGGTTTATACAAAGAAGGGGACTTTTACATTATTAATAGAGAATTTAAAACACTTGGGAATATTAAATATGAGGGGGGAAGGCCCCCAAACAGATTTCATTTATAAAAAGTTGTGTCTTTATTCTTACATATTTAAACTTGTCACCTTCAAAATATTCTCCATTTGATATAGTACATTTATAGAGACTTTTTTTCACCGTTCAAAACAGTTTTTGAAATCATCGATTTTGATGCCTTTTAGTGCTTCTGCTTTTTGGTTTGTTTGTTCATTTGTTTGTTTCCCCTCCTCCTCATCAGCAAAACATTTCCCTCAGAGGGCTTTTTTTAAATCAGGGAAACAGACAAAAGAAAGTTGCTCAGGGCAAGATTAGGTGAATAGGGAGGGTGGGGCATGGCAATCATGCTGTTTTGGGTCAAAAATCACTGACCACTCAGCACTGTATGGGCAGGTGCACCTGTAAGTCATCCATCACAAAAATGGGCAAATGGGTTGAAAGAGTCTTCAAAAAAAAAAAAAAAAAAAAATTCACTGAAGTCAAATGCAGCCGGTCACAACAAAGCCAGGTGGTACACTGATACAGATTGGTTCCTAGAACACTCACTACTGGTGAAGTCTGTACTACAAGGAGCCTGCCCTCCAGAAGACAATTCTGTTTTTAGGGGGTCCCCCTTGTAAATAGGCACTATTGGATAATAATGTTAAAAAAAGACAGTTATCCAAGGGGGACAAAGAGAGGGCATAGAGACATATGAAAGGATGCTCAGCCTCACTAGCCATCAGAGAGATGTAAATTAAAACCACAATGAGATACCACTTCACACCAGTGAGAATGGCCATCATTACCAAACCAACAACAAGTGCTGGCGAGGCTGGGGAGAAAAGGGCCACCTAATGCAGACTGGTGCAGCACTGTGGAAAGTAGTACAGAATTTCCTCAGAAAACTAAAAATGGAACTGTCTTTTGACCCAGCAATTCCATTGCTGGGATTATACCCTAAGAATCCTGAAACACCAATTCAAAAAAACCTATGCACCCCAATCTTCATAGCAGTGAAATTTACAATAGCCAAGTGCTGGAAGCAACCTAAGTGCCCATCAGTAAATGAGTGGATCAAAAAATCGTGGTACATTTACACAGTGGAATACTGCACAGCAGAAAGAAAGAAGGAGCTCCTACCCTCTGGGACAGCATGGATGGAACTGGAGAGCATTATGCTAAGTGAAATAAGCCAGGTGGTGAAAGACCAATACCAAATGATCTCACCTATAAGTGGAACCTAATCAACAAAACAAACAGGCGAGCAAAATAGAACCAGAGACATGGAAATAAAGAACAAACTGACAATGACTAGAGGGGAGGAGGAAGGGGGATAATGGGGAAAAGAAGGGGTAGGGTCAAGTCAAGGAACAAGTATAAAGGGCCCATGGACAAAGCCGAAGGATGGTAGAATTGAAGGTGGTATGTGGGGGTGGGGTTGGGCAGTGGAGAGTACTGGGGGAAAAATGGGGACAACTGTAAGTGAACAACAATAAAAAAAATTAAGAATCAAAACACACATGTAATGTTGCTAAAATCTGCTGAACATCAACCATTTTTCTTTTCATAACCTACAAGTTACAGATAGTTTGAGGCAATATGTTAAAAAAGAACAAGGGGAATAAATAATCAATAGCAAAGGAGAGTCACCTTGGCATTCACAATAAGAACCACAACTGTAAAAATGTAAACAATGGAGTAAATCACACGAACAGGCAAAAATAATTTATAGTGTATTTTGTTTCTGTTAAAAAATTGAATCACTGAACAATTGTCCCAACACAGCCTTGTAAATTTAATTGAATGTATAACAACATTAAAGGAAGTTGAAATATAAAACTCATCCAGCCCTGACTGCTGTGGCTCAGTGGACTGAGTGCCAGCCTATGAACCAAAAGTCTCCAGTTTGATTCTCAGTCAGGGCACATGCCTGGGTTGCCGGCCAGGTTCCCTGTGTGAGCTGCACAAGTGTAACCACACATTGATATTTCTCTCCCTCTTTTTTTCCCCACTTCTTCCCCTCTGTCTAAAAATAAATAAATACAATATTTTAAAAAATAAAATAAAACCAAACTCAACCATTATTCTAGATAAAACTTTTTTCTCAATGTTATCATCTTGCCCTTGTTCATAATGACATACATTAATATTCTATGTAGTCACAAATTATAGTGCTCATGTCATTTTTATTCTGTTTTTAGACATATGACAAATATACTTTATATACCTAAGGATAAATCTCAGAATATATCTATCCTTTACAGGTTTAAACAATATTTCACAGAAAAAGTTTTCAAAAAATGTACATTAGAGTTTAAAGATTTGATGGCTTTGAACTTTAGCTATATACATCATATTGTGGAAAACATAGTCTTGGTGATCGCCTGCATGGTTAGTCATATCACACTCACCATTGGTTTAAATGTCTGACTCTCCACCAGGGCTGAGAACTCCTGAAGAAAAGGAGTTGTGCCTTATGCATCATTGCATTCTTTGAAGCTAGTATGTGTTTGAATAAGTTTTGTTCATTTTTTCATCATTTATTTTAGATGTATGTCTTAAGCTAGAAAGCATAAGAATTAAGGATCAGTACTGAAAGAAAAGGAATAGACATATTTGTGGTCACACAAATCTTTCTAAGATGAGGCATGTGAAAGACTCAGCAATATGAGTCAAATACTAAATACATAGTTCTTTATCTCAGAGAGCTCTGATTTGTTCTTCATTAATGGTCATTATTCCTTCTGCCTTCCTTATTTTATCCTGAAGAGCTCTGTCTCTCTCATAGTATGTTATATCCTGAGTATTGTTTTATGTATCAGGTTCCATGATTTATCCAAAATATAGCATATGACCCATGTTAGGTCATTCAAACATCTACTCCTGAAATTTAACATTGACTAGATTAAGAAGAGGCTACAAGTAGATAGGCACTTTGATTCTAGTATGGTGCCCTGTCCAAGTTGTTTCTAGAATAAGGCCCTTGCTATGGTTCATGCTTCTGGCTCTGCTGAAGCAGCCTTTATTTCTGCTCTCTCCCAGGCTTATTTCTTCCATCTTCCCCAGATATTATGAGCTCTTGATATTGTAACAAAAAAACCCTGTTTATTTAACTTACTAAAGGTCAGTGTTGGTTGCATGTAATCACATAAACTTGGATGAAACAAGGAGTCAAATCAATAAACTAAAACAGACTGCACAGAATTAAGGCAGCAATAGAGGTTTACCATGAAAACAGGCGGGCGGGAAACCTAACCACTTGGGAAGCTCAAAAGAATAATACCAGGCTCATCCATGATTAGTTTTTAGGGTAGTTTTTCATATCTTCCTAAATATATAAATATGTAGCATATTGATAAATTTTAAAATTTGATTATTACATTTCTCATGCCAATATTGTGCATTTATATAAATGCTTCCAGATTTTGATGGTGAGGATGAGGCAAGGAATATGTCCAGAATAAAAGCTTTTTTATCTGTCTATATACCTATCTATCCATCTAAAAGGAGCTTCATTAACTATTATGTTCACAAGCAGCACAGGGAAAGCAGGACAATGCTGATTTCTGTCTCTGTAAGTTTGCCAGTGGTGACCCCTATTCTCATCTATTGAAGCACTTGAATGCCTGGTTCGCAAACTTCTACTGCAATTCTGAAGTTGTCTCAATTTTTCTTCTGGAAAAAATTTCATATATTAATTACTTTTAACAACTAAAAAAATTATTCACTTCACCAGTCTGAGCAATAAAGTGTGAGAAATTAAACTGCCCTAAATACAAAAATATGGTATTTAATTCAATAAATGCTCACATTTAAACATAAATACATGTATTGCTTCTTGGCCTTTTGGCTAAGTTCAAGTGCAAACATAATCGTGTAATCCTTAATACAGGCCCTTACTTTCAGTGAGATGGCTCCTTGTGGAAAGAAGGCTTGTTGAATCTGATGAATTAACACAGAATGGGGACTGACTTTGGGGAAAGATAATGTATCTTGGAGGTGAAGAAACGAGGATTCCGATTCTGGGTTAGCACATAAATAAATAAGGGCCTTAGACAATGAATACAATTTTGCAGGACTTCTGTTTTTGGCTGTCTGATAACTTCAGTCAAGAACACTTAAACCGCAGTACAATCTTCAAAGCTGAGTTAGGGCCCTTTTAGTTTTGTGTTCCTAATTCTCCTGAATCCTTCTGTTTTGCTTCAGCAGAAAAGGAGCACACCATTTGTCCTAGGTTACCTCCGGTTTCCACTCTGATGGCACTTACAGACTAACAAGGTTTAACTTCAAAGCCCAGAGGCTCCTGGCATTCTGGTCTTCTCCCGTTCTTCAGTCTCAGATTGCTTGCCAAAGTTATATGGTTGCTCAGAGGGAAAACAAACCTTCTCGTGGGTTCTATTTAATAGAGTTATTTTAAAATTAGAGGTAACAAATTACTCCCTAGAAACTACATAGCTGACTAGATTCTTAACATGAACAAATCTCAGATTTTGCTTAAATCTCCCTTTGGTCTAATGTGAGCAGAAATTGTGATAAGTAGTAAAAATAATCACTACCCCCATATTTTTTTTTAAATTTGTTGTTTATGACTTCTCTTTGCAGCCACCACAGAGAATTCAGTGTTTTCTGAACAAGTAACACACTATCCTCTCGGTGTGCTTTTGTTCAATTTACTCTTTCTATCCCAATTTGCTTTCTTCCCTGACTCAATAATGAGTCCTCCCGAGGCTACTGGGCTCAGCTCAATCACACCTCCCTTCAGAAATACTTCATGAAGATTGAGGCAGGTATAAATAGTATGTTTGTAATTCTAAGGGAGTGAAAAAAGATGCAGCGACATTTAACAACATGTCCAAGAAAGGAGGTAAAGCTATATGCCAATTTTATGATATATCTTCATGTCGGAAAGGGTAAAGTATGAAGAAGAAAATAGGTGTATTCAAGTCTTCATTTTTGCAGAAAACAAAATTGAAACTCTGTCATTAAATTATTTGTCCAAAGCCCTGTTACTAATAGAGGTGCAATACCAGTATATTAGTTTCCTCCTGCTGCTGTAATAAATTACAACACACTTAGTGGCATAGAACAATGTAATTTATTATCTTAAAGTTATATCGGTCAGATGTTTGACACAGTCTCAATGGATGAAAATCAAGGTTTTGCAGGACTACGTTCCTTTCTGGAGGCTCTAGAGAAGATATAATCCTTGGTTTTCCATCTGCTAGAGCCCACTCACTGCTCTCAGCTCACAATTTCTATGTTCAAACTCAGCAATGTTATATCTTTATGTGCCTTCCATAATAACAATTCCCGATGTGTTTTCTAAGGTCTCTTGTCTTTACTATGGGCTCGTTGATATAATCCCGGTTAATGTCAACTACTTGGCAACTTCATTTCTATCTGCAGCCTTAGTTCCCCTTTGCCATGTAACCAAATAAAATCCACAATATAGTTCTAAACTAAAAATACATTTATAAATATCTCATACATATAAGAGAAAATCATTATGCATTTTTAGTTAAATTTATTGGGGTGGCACTGGTTAATAAAACTATACAGGTTTCAAGTGTACAGTTCTATGATACATCATCTGTATATGGCATCATGTGCCCAACACCCAAAGTCACGTGTTCTTTTGTCACCATCCCTCTACTTCCTCCTCACCCCCTCCTCTCCAGTAACCACCATACTATTGTTTGTTGAGTTTCCATTTGCTTGTCTAGTTTGTTCATTTGTTACTTTCAGTTTTATATCCCATATTTAAGTGAAATATGGTTATTGACTTTTTTATTTCACTTCGCAGAACATTCTCAAAATTCATCCATGTTACCATGACTGGAATAGTACATCTTTTCTTATGGCTGAGTAGTATTCTACTGCACATATGTACCACACCTTCTTTGCCCAATCATGTGTCAAAGGGCATTTCAGTTGCTTTCCATGTGTTGGCCACCATGAACGATAAACAAGTATCTGGGGTGTATATATCTTTGGAAATGAATCTTTTCAAATTTTCTAGGTAGCTATCCAGAAGAGGTGTCATTGGGTTATATGGTAAATATTCTTAATTTTCTGGTGAAACTCTATACCGTTTTCCATAGTGGCTGTTCCAGTTTACATTGCAACCAGGGCTGAATGAAGCTTCCTTTTACTCCACAACTTTTCCAACACTTTTTAATATTTGTCTTGCTGATAATATCCATTCAAGTAAGTGTGAGGTTTGTATTTTTATCTGCATTTCTCTAATAGATAAGTGAAGTTGGGCATTTTTTCATATATATTGTTGGTCATTTGTGTGTCTTCTTGGGAAAAACTATTCAGGACTCTGACCATTTTTTTTTTAATTGGATTGTTTGTTTGATGTTGAGTTATATGAGTTCTTTATGTATTTTGGATATTAACACTTTGTTAGAGCTATTTCTTGCAAATGCTTTCCCCAATATTTGGTTGCCTTGTTTTTATTGGTTTCTTTTGCTGTACAGAAACTTTTTGTGTGATATAGTCCCATTCATTTAGTTTTGTTGTTACTTTCTTTGCCCTTGAGGCCAAATTCATAAAATCCTCTGTAAGACCAAGGTCAATAAGTTTAGCATCTATGTTTTCTCCTGTGTAATTTATTGATCAAGGTGCTATATTTAGATCTTTGATCCATTCTCAGCCAATTATTTTATACGGAGACAAACAGGAGTCTAGTTTAATTCTTTGGCATGCAGTTTTCCAATTTTCCCAGCACCATTTATTGAAGAAGCTTTCTTTTCTCTATTGTATGTTTTTGGCTCCTTCATCAAAAGTCATTGGTCAATATAGATATGGGTTTATTTCTGGCTCTTAGTTCTGTTCAATTAGCCTATGCATCTGTTTCTATGCCAATATCATGCTGTTTTGATTATTGTCACTTTGTAGTATAATTTGAAGTCAGGGAGAGTGATACCTCCAGGCTTGTTCTTTTTTTTCTCAGAGTTGTTTTGGTTATTCAAGGTCTTATGTGGTTCCATACAAATCTGATATATTTTTAATTATTTTCAAATTGGATTTCTAATAAAAATGAAGCATTAGACAATAGCAGATTCAATGTATTGGTATACACACCAACAACAGGAAAAAAGGAAGATGCGATTAATGAAACTTAAAAGGATGCATAGTGCTGCAACAAAAATAATTCTTCAAATCAAGAAGAATGAAGTTTTGTTCTAAAAAACTCATATTCAACTTCAGAAAATGGAGCATCTAAAAATAGTCTGGGTGTAGTTGTCTTTTCTGGAGGAAAAATGGTTAATTATAAATGGGGAAATGAATGATCATACTGTATGAGGAAACTACCAATAAAAGATGTTCATTCTTGGATATTTAATTTTAAAAATTCTCAGAATATGACTTTAAGTCATATTAGACAAAATACATTGTATTAGACTAAGTAGTTTTCCAAAAATAAAGGTCTTTTATTATTGTTCCTCATTTATTTTTGCCCAAGAGAGTAAGGCTGCTGCAGAACCATTCCCAGTTCATACATAACACTTAGATTTCAGAAAACACACTGCATTTTCAGAAGACTCTGGAACCTTGATCACATGCTTGCTGCAATTCACAGATGGTGTTAACACAAGTGGGAACTATAAACCTGCCCCACCTCCAAATGTTATGAGATTTTAAATAATACTCTACAAAAGCACACTCCAGGATGTGAAACTACCAGGTCATTTTTAAGAAAGTAAAGTAAGTGACACTAAATCAAAACAATAAGCCATTCTGCTCACATTTCTGCTTCTGATAGTGGGTAGCCTCAAGAAAACTCAGAAGTCAAGCCTTCATAATGTCAGCTTCAAAGATGGGCCTGTCAAAACCTTAGGCATAAAACTCAGAGGATGATCATTCATTAGGCAATCATTCATCACCCACTGCATCAGTGTAAGGCACTGTTGAATGCTGTTGAGTGGAAGGGATGAGTGAGAAAAGAAGGAGGCCACATGCAGGAACTACCAGGACATAGCTTTCCAGATTGCATTACTACATATGGTGGACCATGGGCTAGATATTTATTTACATGTTACTTGAATGTTTTTTAACATGGAAAAAATGAAAAATATTCAGAAATAAGGAAATACATGAATCATTTACAGTATATATAGATAAGGAAAATATATATAAATAATTCAAATAAGATGTATTTGTTTCAATGAAATGTATTATATTAATCATAAAATATTAGCCAATTGTGTCATCTTTTGTGGATAACTTAATATCTCTTTGCTTCAGCGCACTCATATGAATAATGAGGATAAATTCTCTGTTATGGTGGATGCATGTCATTATACAGTTGTCAGAGCACACAAAATTTACAAGGCCTAGAGTGAACCTTAATGTGAACTACAAACTTTGGGTGAAACGATGTGTCAATGCAGGTCTTCAGTTGTAACAAATTCACCACTCTGGAGACGGATGGAGGCTATGAAGGCAGTGCAGAGAGTGTATGAGAACTCTCTGTACTTTCTGCCCAATTTTCCTGTGAATATAAAACTGCCCTGAAAAGTAAAATAGATTTATAAGGGAAAATAGATAAATGATGATAGTATTGGATTATAACCTAAAGTCTAAAATAAATATCTATAAGTTCATGCTGATATAAATAAAATATTAAATGAATGAATGAATGAATGAATGAATGAAAAAAGAAAATATTTCCAACAGAAAAATTCTAAGTAATATATATAGACACTCCCTTTCATTAGGTAAAGTTTAAATACCCTTCCATTGAGTGTAGGTTGAACTTAGTGATTCATTTCTAAAGATTAAAGTACGGAAAGGGAAATCCGAAGTTTGTGGAGGAATCTGGCAGACATCATTTCAACCAAGTGATGAGGGATTAATTAACATCACCAGTCATGTCATATATCCTTGAAATGATGATAAGAGCATCATAATTCTGTGGTATTATTCACAAAATTTATAACCCCAGTCTAAGCATAAAAACCCATCAGACAGACCTACCTTGGGGGATATTCACAAAATATCTGACTTTAACTCTTCAAAAGTGTCAAGGTCATGAAAAGGATAAAAAGATGCAAAACTGTCCCAGACCAGTAGAGACCAAAGAGACTTAATGACTAAATGCAATGTGGCAGCCTGAGTTGGATGTTGAAATGGGAAAACGACATTAGTAGCCAAACTGGGAAAACCCAAATAAGCTCTATAGTTTGGTAGCAGAAGAATACTAATGCTAATTTTTAGTTTTGAGAAATATACCATGGTTATGTAAGATCTGAACATTAAAGGAAGCTGAGTGAAGGGTATAAAGGAACTCTCTTACTCTGTGTGTAAATATGTATGTGTGGGGGGGATATGTGTGTGTGTGTGTGTGTGTGTGTGTGTGTGTGTAGTTTAAAATTATTTCAAAAGGAAGATTTAGTTTTTAAAAAATGAAGATAATATTTCTTCCTTCTAGAGTTTCATGAGTTCATATGAGAATAGTACATCTCAATACATACCAGTTAGCATTGCTACCATTGCTATTAACATTAGTTTCTAAAATTGTTCATAACAAATAAGCATTTTCTCATAATAAAAAGAACTAATGCAATTTTAGAGTAATGTCATAAATGGTCATTATTATAAATGGCCTTATATATATGAGGATGTAAATATGACAAAGAAGTCACCATACAGATACATGTTTAAAATATTAGTTTAATCTCAAAGCATTAACAAAGAGCTAAAATTGAAAAGAAAAAACAACTAGGAAATGAGACATAGTATTATTCAATGTATTTTCACAACATTTTAAGGTTGAAATTTAAAACATTGTATCTACTTTGTGCTAATAAAATAGTAAGCATATCGAGAACACAGAGAAAGTCTATTTTTAGTGTGGGCCAGGTAAGAGTTTAATGAGAACAAGGCCATGCTCCGACCATCTCAGTAGCAGTGTAATGCAATGTGGGACCTTGCTGGGGCATCGCTGGGCCTTTACCAGTATCAGCAGGGGGTGAGGTGGAAGGGAGCACTGATACTTCAGGGATATAAGAACACCTTCCCAGTTGTAAGGAATGGCTGTATGTGGGAGCGGGGAGAAAGGAAGGGGTTTAAAATCCATTAGATGAAACACTATCATTAATCAGGTCAGGGACTCCTAGGATTACAGGGAATAGGAGGATATTATCTTTTCTTAAGTAAGACACATGGAAAAATCCATCAGGAATTCTTAAGTGCCCAGCAAAGAAGATCGGCATTTATGGAAGGACCCTAAATACAATATTAATGGGAAATTGAATTTCTAATCCATGGAAGTAAGGCAAGTGTTGATTGCACATGTCGAATATGTAGGAAGAAGCTAGGAAACACTGCCTCTTGTCCCTTTGCATAAGCATCCAGGGAACCTCCCTGTTTTCCATATCCTTTGATACCAAGGGACCACCGGTGGCAACATTTAAGGTTCCAGGTGATTGTAGTCCCTAGTGCATTTTATTTACAAATTCAGATTTGCTTGAATATGTATGAATTTACTAGCCTTCTTTTTATTTTTACTTTAGTCTGTATCACCTTTTAGTAGAATATATACTTTAATTTTGCTACATTTTGTTTGAAGCAATACGTCATTTCATTGGAACTCTTTGGAAGAAGGAGGTCAGCTGGTTAACCGAGACACTAAGGAGGATTTACCTGCAGAAAATAGAGAAACTAACTCCAGGTGAGCCCTGCCTCTGCAGAACAAGGCCAGAAAGAAGCCCTGTCTGATTAACACCACAGACCATCTCTTGTCCATGGTCCTTGTCTGCCATCCCTTCCACAAACCAGAGGGATATTTTTAGCAACGATTTTGTAAATACAAGTGTTTTAGTAGTTCAAGAAAAACTTTTAAAGAGGAAGAGGATCTCACCTCATACTACTTTTAAGTAAATGCTTTTTTTAAGAGGTAAACTCGTTTGCTGGTGGTGGTGGTGGTGGTTGTTACAACTGGAAAACAGTGGGCTAGTGAATATGGAAGTTTCTGTCTTGGGTGTCAGCTGAACGTTCCATAGGTGGGGAGGCAGTTTTTATGTCTTAGAACACACAGTATTCATGGTAATTTGGGGTCACCGTCACTCACTGAATGTGTCTTAAACTTTGAATAACTTCCACTCCCAAGCTCTTTGTTTAATAAAATGATTTCCTAAAGGCAAGTACTGCTTGACCTCGGCTCTCCTCTCAGAATCCCATGCAGTCTGTGGCATCCGTGGCAGTGGTAGTCCAACTTTGCCTAGACACTGTGTTAATGTTCGGTGAAAGACTGAAAACTTGAGCATGCAGTGTACATGATATTAAATTGTGACTTAGTGGGTATTATGATATAACAATTTATCAATTTATCAACATTTAAAGATGTTGGTGCTTGATATCTTCTAAGAAAAATGTGTCTATAAATTTTAGGCTGTAGTTCACTAGTAAAACTATTTATGAAAGAACCACAACTAAAGATCTTTTCAATTTTCAGTAGATGTATTAAGAATTGTTTCCCAATTGAAAATACCTGTGTATCAGTCCTCAAAACAATCAATAAAATTTCAATTATATAAAAAAAGAAACCTGGTGGGTATTATTTTGTGAAATAAGAAGATATTTAATAGTGATGCTTTCTTGAATATCAGTATGAAATTCTAGATTTATGTCAATAACATTTCCACCAAGAATGCTTTTTTCCTATGTTATTAATTTTAGAAGGTTAAATAAATTATATTCTCATGTTGCTAATACATGTCTTTGAAAGAAGTTCATAGAGATAGTCAGCTAATCAATTTCTATAAGTAATATTCTCATTATATATGTATCAAAGATAAAAGATAAAAAATAAATATAAACTTATAAGGAGTTGGTTTCAGACTATTCCAGGGCACAAATCTTCAATCCAGTAATAAAAATAAAACAGCAAAGTATCTTGTTAGTTTAATTTTACATTTACCAGATTAAATGTATAACCTAGAATTTAAAAGTTTATGAACATTTGTGTGTATATATGTATATTCATATATATATATTTAACTTTATTGCCATGTGTATGCCATATCTGCTGGGAAATAAACAAGCCATTATGACCTCCTGTGATCAAAAATGAAACCCAAATAAAATTCCTTAGATGTAATGTTATATTGATATTTTATAAAAGTGTTCAGATATATGCCTTCATTTTTATCCTCACAATAACCATGGACATATAAAGATATAAACCATATTTTTGTAGCATGGAAAGATGTCATAGCTTAGCTAATGACAAACAACTGGTAGAAAAACAGATCTGTCTATAATTGATCACCTAGGGCCAGTTGAGAAATCTCTTCTAGAAGCCGAAAAGCAGGGGAAGAAGCAGGCTTATTTTTTAGACTCTTTTCCCATTTCTAGAGGGAGGGTTTTAAGAGTTCTTAGCCTTGGCTACAATTTAGAATAATCTGATGAGATGAATAATCAGTCCCCAAAGCCAGCCTGGGTTTCTGCTGTATTGTATCAGAATTGCGAGTTTTGATATCCAGGTGTAAATGAAGCTCCCAATGGTTGAAAAGTAGCCTAGGATGAGACTCTCTGGTCTATGATGATTCCAGGTGCACTGTTCTGAGAATTCTTGGAAATTGCTTTGTAACAGATTTTTGAAGAGAAGAAATACAAATCCACCTTGCTTCATAAACCTCCCGGCACCAAACAGAATGCAATTTTCGCTTGGATGCCTTTTCCTCCTAAATAGGACTGCTGTTGCCTGCTGTCCTTGAACGACTTTGGCATTTCTAACAAACTGGGAAAAAATTAACAAATCATCCTTGTCCAATTAAATACTTACTGCAGTTGCGACCCATATCAGTGCAAACTGCAGCTAAGCCCAGGGCAATGAGTGGCATGGAAAGAAAAGCAAAGAGAGAAGAGGGTTACTGCCAGGGGTGGAGACCAAATAATGGGTTTTCATAACACAATTTCACCTTTCTTAAAATCTTCATTGCTTCTCTGAATTGTTTCTCATTTCTGCTGTCTTTTGATTTTCTCCTTTCTTTATGGCATTTTCTATTATGGTCACTGACATTAAGTTTATTGTGAGGATTCCTCCATGCCTATTGAAAATAAACATAATTCTGTGAAAAGTGGCTAACAATTCGTATGCTGAAAAACAAACCAATTTGGGGCTCCCTTAAAAGTCCCTCTTGCCTTTCCCAGCACAGTGAACGAATGTAAGCACTGAGAGTTTTATTTATTTCCTCCCTTTATTCCTCCCCTTTAATCAGTAGGTCATTGCAGTTCTATGCCTCAATTGCATCTGGACACCCATTTCCTTTTCCACATCACAAATCAGGCCACTTTCATCTCTGTCATGGATCATGGAAATTGACTGTCTCTGGTTTGCTTGTTTCTACCCTTGTTAGTCATTTTATGCAAAAGCAAATCAGATCTCCTAGCTCATGCCTTTGTTCTTTACCTCTCTGTGGGAACAGTGGGAACAGTATTTTGTATATAGTTAATATATAATCTCATAACAAAGATGTAAGAAAGATTTCATCTAGTGTGCCTTTGACTCCAACTATCTCCTTAGTCTTTTTGTTTAAACAAAGCTATCTGGAATATGGATTTCCAAACACAATTTTTTAAAAGTCTTCATTTATAACACACCCCTTACTTTTTTTCTTGTTTTCTCTTTACTGAGAATTAGGTGGCAATTCCCAAAAAGTCAGGGTTGTGTGTCATTTTAAATTTACATCCCCAGTGATGAGCACAGATCTGGAATGCAGATGGAAAAACTATTTATTTGAATACTAAGTATTTAATGAACTCTCAACAGTAAGATTTTTTTAGCTTCTAAATAAGGAAAATGTCCAAGAAGGTAAGAGACATAGCTGAGAATTGAATGTGTCTTCCACAATGCAGGTGTTGAAGCCCCAGGGGTTACCCAATGTGATGGTATTAGGAAACGGAATCTTCTGAAAGTAACTAGGTTTAGATTAAGTCCTGATAATGGGGCTTTCGTAGTAGGATTAGTGTCCGTATGAAGAAGAAGAAGTGTCCTTACAGAAGAACCAGAGAGATCTTTACGCTGGCGCGCATAAGAGGACGATGTAAACACACAGCTAGAGGGCAGCTGGCTGTCTGCTCTTCAGGAAGAGTGCCCTCATCAAACAGGGAATCTGTCAGCACCTGGGTCTTGGTTGGGCTTTGCAACCTCCAGAACTATGAGAAGTGAGTGTCTGTTAAGTATTCTTGTCTATGGTATTTGTTAGAATAGCCCACGCTGACTAAAACAGAAATACAAGTGCCATTTCAAATGTATCCTCTGGACATACTGCTCTGAACACTAACGTAGAGAAAATCGATGCGCTAAGTACAGTCATTTCCCTTGCGGAGGGAATACAGAGCCATCACTGTACTCGAGGTGTGGCCAAGAGCCATGAGGAATAAATACTGTGCTCGGAGCACTGAGAATAGGAAAAGTGATTCTAACTGGGAGGGTAACAAAGCATTTACTTGAATCACAGAGATTCGGGCATAACTACGGACAACACAATGAAGGAAAGGAGGCTGATAGGCCAGACTGAGAGTTCTCAGCAGCAACTTAACCTATGGGACTAAGGGGGCATATAACCAGTCTGTTCCAGAATTTTTTTTTTAAGTCAGGGTTATTGACATATAAATTATTTTTTTAAGTTTTCACCAACAAGTTGGCATAATAAGGAACTCCCCATCTGATGAAGTCTGTGTCTTTTAAAACCCACAGTGAATGTCATATGAAATATTTATGTGTAGGTACATGTATGTGTATATCAACGCCTATATACCATACATATGCACACTCAAGCATGATGCAGTAAAATCTCGACGGCAATACCCAACCTTCTGAAAGAAAAAAATAAAAATAAAAGGACATCTTGGGGGAGGCTGTTTTGCCTTTTTCCAGAATGGGTTGAAATTTGCTTGCTTGGAAACATGTCACAGATTTCAGGAATAAACAAATACCCTTCTTTTTTTCAAAGGAAACTGAAGATTGAAAAACCAAATAAAAACAGGTAAGACCAGCCATATATCATGGAAAATAAGAATTCTTTTTTCCGAGACCAGATGAGATCAGAGGCCTACAGCTCGGGTTAGCTGTGGACAAGAATAATTTTTTTACTGTTGATGTCACGGCAACACTCTCAGATAAGCACTGAGGAAACTGAGGCACAAAGAGGTTAAGGGATGTAATTCCCTCACAGCTCTCAGCTGGGTACAACACATTGCTGTATTCACAATGAGCCAACTCTGAAGACATGCCAGTTAAATATCCTACTGTAAAAGTTACTTTTACTGTATGTAGAAAAAACATTGCATGACTAAAGAGTTTACACACACCTCATATTACATTCTATTATTCAGGAATTTGAAATTATCTGAGATGTGCCTACATAAAGATAAGCCAAAGTATACATAAAATATGTAATTTCCACCACTATTGAAAAGATAAAGAATATGGGCCAACATAAACACCGGAGAAGCTTTAAATGCTAATCTGGGAAATGGAATGCTTGACAGTGCATCAGTTTAGATTTATTGAACTTTACCTTAAATGATTGGATTTTCTGTTATTATTTTTTGAAAAATGAGAAATTACCAAGCCAGCCTCATCTAAATGCTTCCTATCTTTTTCTGTGATAATCCAAGAGAAATAATAAACATTTATTATCTATTTCAATGACAGGATATACATTTATTGATGGTAAATCAGTTAAAGTAACAACAATCAGGGATTTTCTCCACACGTTAAGGTACATCAAGACCCTACTTTTAATAAGGAGCTTAAATAAACGTATTTGGATTGGAGACAAGTGTGATGTGCCTATAAGATTACAAAGCGGCTTTGCCCGGAATCATCAGATGTAAGGCTGAGCCTTTGCTCCCCCTTTAAGCTAAGTGGAGGCAGTAATGCTTTCCTGGTAGGTGAGTGAGATCATGCTGGTGACTGTGTATTTAACCAGTGACCAGATTCAATAAATTTACCCAGGATTTTCAAAATACATTATTATGCCACTTTCCCCTGGATTTGGTTAAGTAAATAAGCACTTCAGACCTAGAGTTCTCAAAGAAGGGGCAGGAAAAAAAAAATAAAGTAGAAAAATAAAATTCAAAATATTTTGACATACTTCAGTAGATAATACAGCCAAAGAGAATAATAGGATGAGATAGAAATATATATTTGTAAATGATTTTGATAGAGAAATTTGAGATTATACAGACTGATTTAGGCAGCCCATAAATAGACAAAGTTACAGATAAAAACTGTGCATTAGAATATGTATTTTGTTTCACTTGTTTTTTGAGTTTCCATCCTGAAAAGAGTATTTCCCTAATCCACAGTCTGTCCATTTCCCCTTTAATCCAAAGCTAGGGAATCACAGGAATCAGAAGGAACAAATAGGCCCCAGATGTATGCACCGTTGGGTAACTGCAAAACTGGTCTCAGTGCTCCTGGACCCAGCCTGAGAGATTTGCATTGTAAGTGGATCTGGCATCTGTAACACTCATTTTAACAGGGAGAGATCCTAAGGCAAGTGATAGGAGAGATGGCACTTTCAAATAAATAGATACTGTTTGAAACAAAACTTTTTTCTCCAATAACTATTTCAGATTGTCAGGATTTATTTAAATGCACAGCCTGCAAATTGCAGGTTAAGACAATTGAAACCAAAGCAGAAATGCCCTGTGCCCTGTCTGAGGCAGGAGGGTGGGGATTTGAAGGAAGATTTGATTGTCAGTTGGTCTCAAAATTCTGGGAAGCTTTTAAAAAATACTAATGACTGGAGTCCAACCGCAAAGAATTTGATTTAATAGGTCTAGGATGAGTCCCAAGGTCATGATTTTTTTAACAAGTATCTCAAGTGAGTCTAACGTTCAGTCAGTGTTGAGAACTATGGACTTAATTTCTTTAAAAAAAAGTATCTACTTTTGTAAGGTTGATAGTTATACCCTAGAAGAAAATATTTCCCATATTAAATTTCCATTGTATATTGGAATAGAATTAAGATATTTTCTCTTAATTAAATGTAAAACAATAATAATTATTTTAGAATAATTTTAGAATGTTATTTTTGAAAAAATAATTGTTATAGTAATGACACTTGTTATTATTATTTTATAATTAGATCATCCTGCTTAAGAATAAGTTGGCCTCTATCTGCTAAAGAATGTTCTCCCTGTGATTTTGGAGATTTTACAAATTGCGTTACTACCTTCCATTTACTTCCTAATCTTTTAATCACTGTTATATTTTACTTGAATCCACAACCATATCACATAAAATTAGCTACAAAGACAGTACATTATTAGATTTTACTTTTCAAAGCATGAATAAAGCGTACCTTGCTTTTTGTCTGTGCATCTAGCATCTTGATATCAACTGTACTGGGTGGGATTGACATCTGAGTTGGATTTGACCTGATTAGACTCAAAGGTGGTGATTGATCACGGAAAACTGTTGACAAGCAGAGTTGTACAGTCTGTTTCATTGCTTTCAGTTGTGACTCCTTAAAAAAAAAAAAAGAAAGATCACAATTTATACATGTAGTTCTGGTTATCAATGATCTAATTAGATTCTCCTTTTTGTCCTAATCTACACTCACTCCCCACACAAATACATATCAGTTTCAACCATAGCTGCCAAACTTATAAATTCCTTTTTGATAATCTGTTTAATGCACACTCAGTTAGTTTTTAGGAGTCAACATGTTTTATGATATATTTTGAACACAGAAATTCGGAGACATGTCTTACATTTTTCCCTTGAGTTGGTGTGAATTCAATAATGATAGTTTGCTGAATATATTTACCAAAAAAAATATACTCTGGCATCATTCTAAAGTAGAAAATGTCCTTCTTAGAAACCAGCCATCTTTCTCATAGGATCAGCCTCCTTTATTACGAACCGCCCCCACCCCACCGCCCCCCAGTAATGCAGGCCCCTGTAGTCCTCAGATTAACCTCTATTAGCAACTCAGTTTTCCCACATATTGGGAAAAATACATCTGTTTCTGATAAAACTCTTATTTCCTCTGGGCCTTGTTAAGAAGTAGGAGTTAATTTACTTTGACTACAAATGATAACGTTAATACCTTCACATATTAGCATAGGATATTACAATATTTCAAGCACTCTCACATGAAAGAAATAGTTTTATGCCCTCAAACATCTGTGAAACTGGTACTATTATTTTGATTTCACTATGAAGAAATAAAAGTTCAAAGTTCTCAGACCGATTTAGTTTTGATTTACATTGCAAGGCAGACTGAACTTACGTGGACAACCATCTCTACCGCCCATCTAATCCTCAGATCCCACTCCTAAATATATTTTTACATGCTGATAAGTTGAGAATTAATAATAATGTAAAGCTGAGCGCAAACAAAAGAGAGACCCTCAGGTGTCAAAATGAAGAGAGATATCCAACCCTTGGGAAATCTTATCATAGCTTAAGGGTAATTTGGGGCATGGTCAAAGGCCCTAATAAGACAATGTCACATAAACAGTGAGTTCAGGACATGAGATAAGGCCTTTTGGCCAAAAGAGAGAAGAGAGAGATTAGTTACTGAGGCCACGATTCTGCGACAAGTTGACACACGTGGAGTTTACCATTTTGGTGCATTCATAGATCAATGAAGCAGCACAGTCTGTTTTCACTGCCTGTCAAAATCATATACACCAAACAAAACTACTGCCTCTCATACACTGTGCCAGAAACACACCTTCATATAGCGTCTTCTCTTATTCTTGACTCACATAAAGTCCTGATGATCAATCTCCTGAGAGTAATGACTATGATGTAAATTCTTCCCAGTGTCTACCTCTGTGCTTTCTACTCATATGTGGCATATAACAATATTTATCTTTCAGCTATATGTGAGTGTTAATTGCTAGAATAAGAATTTAAGAAATCTCTCTCTTTGATCGTGGCAAGAGATTTTTAAAAAGCAGCAGTACAACATAGAATAAACATGCATTTTCTTCTCATTAATCTTGCCCTATGAAGTTGTCTGAGACAAAACGAGAGTCTAACTAGGACTAGGATGGAGAGCAACTGTCAAGTGGACAGAAGGGGCTCAGTTAAATGGAAGATCAATCACGGCATTGGGCGCTGTGTCAGAAGTGAGATATGCCAGCTGACACTGAACAATTTAAATATGTGCTCTGCACTGTATACTATAATGAGGCAATGGAAACAGAGCTAATGTGACAGGGTCAGACACACCTTGGAGGGGACTCAAAGCTCACATGACTTTAAAATGTAGAATTTCGTTGCTTAGATCATGCAGGAAGTGATGATGGTTATTGTATTTACTGTGTTCATATCTAGGTTCCTCTTAACATTCGCTACATCTCAATGTTGGATCTGTAACAAACTTGAGTTATGTTTCCATAATAGACAAATTCTGGAGTAGTGGCTGAAATTGGATGCTGAAAATAAATGACAAGCACCCACTTAATTGTTTTTAAACATCAATTTTCAATAAACATTGTTTAAGCAAGACAGATTTTCCAATAAAGCAATAATAAATGGGGATGTGTACACATGCCATACTTTTAACTGTCTGCATGTTGATGCAGTCAGCCCATCTATGTCCACTCCTGTCACTGTCTGGGTCATCTCAGGTCATAGAAGCAACATCACGTGGATGGAACCTCCAACTCTTCAGCATCCACAGCCACAGTGGTAATCACTCTTTCTATGTTTCAACCTACTCTTAGCTGCTTAGCTTCATAATTTATTACATTTTTGAAACATAAGTTGACGACTTTAGCCTTTATCTTAGATCTTAGATTCAGGTTCCAAGTTCTAGTCCTTGATTGCGTCATAATTTTTTTTTTTTTTCTCCCCAGAGGCAGCAGATTGCTTTGAGTAACCCTGCCCTATATCTGGTCACCTTTCTGTAAAAAAAATATATGTAAAAGCAGCTTTCCATTTAGTCTAGTTAACAGAGCCTGTTGCCACCGACCCACCTCAGATTTGGCTTGACCCAGTTCCATAAGCAGGACCCAGACAAGGATTTTACACAACATTATTACATTGGTATTCACACTGCTAGCTGTGGCCTAGTTTGAAACTGCAAGCCACTCTTCACTTTGAAGTTCACTGAAACAAAATGTCAACTAAAAATATGATGTGAACCATGTGATGCATACTTTGCTGTGGATCTTATAACCTATTCCTTCCTAAGTTCAGTCATGTTTTTACCCTGCCTTCTCCCCACTCCAATTCCTTTTTCCAAATGTGAGTAAATTGCAACTCTTTAATAAGGACCTACTTGTCACAATGTCCTTCATTTATGGCACGTCAAACATTCAAAGCTCATTTGCATCTTACAGCATTTATACTTGCTGTTTCCTCTGCTTGCAGGACCCTTTTTCCAAATAACCATGTGAAAAACTTCCAATTAAAATTCATGTCTCTGCTTACACATTATCTTCTTGGAAACACGGTCCCTGATCACCCTTTCGAGGAGCACTCCTTATTTAAAGTCTCTCACAGTTCTTAAACTATGTCCTGTGTAGCCCTGGTGACCATTGCAAATGATCTTATTGTTTATATGTTTATTGTCTTTCTACTTCTATTCTAATGTAATCTGGGGGGGACCCGTACCATTATTGCAGCATCACCAGTTTCTAACTTAATAAATGTTTGTTACATGAATAAATAAAGCAAACCTTCCACAGGATATAAGTATGATTTTACATGAGAAAATAATGAAATCATTTACACTTGACCATGTACATTATCAATATAAGTATAATTTCAGTCATTAAAATATGAGTGCTTATGCTATATAACATGTGAAGCTTATAAGAAGTTATTGTGTATACATATGCGATCTTAAGATGATGGAAAATTCAAAAGGCAATTTTTTGTGTGTCTATATAAGTACTTTTCCCAGAAAAAAAATGCATTTTTTGCTAGAAACAGTTAAATATACTTGCAAAGACAACTATCTCATCTCCCAACAAGGAAAAATTCACATGATATTATTCATGCCTATCTTAATTCATTTACATGAAGCGTAAAGTCCTCCAAGAGATTTGGGTGTCATATCCGCTGCTGGCTTTGGAAAGAGCACGAGGGCCTGTGAATCCAAAAGCTTTCCCTTTCACTTTCTTTCTGCTGTGAAATCAACTCTATGAATCCTGACAGGATGAGCAGAATGCTTTATTAATTTATAAAGTTAGATATCCATCTATCTGTTTAATCAATAACTATTTATCATGCTCCTGTTACGTGCTGACACACTGTGCCAAAATGGGTGCTTGTTCTCTTCCTCATTAGTCCCAGGAGTTGCCTAACTGGAGTCATCTGGAATATGCGTGGAATTATGCACACTTTCCTGGGAGAAAGTTTGTGATGACTACATGTAATGGAAACTTTTCTGTTAATATGAAAGTTTGAGAGATGCATTTTCAAACCATAAAGTTGTTTTTGCATTCCAGTATCTGAGGCTATGATTCCTGAGACTTTGCCAAATAAATAATTGATTGAAAAACCAAGGTTGCTGCTTAGATTTTGAGGTTATTATTATTTATATGGGGATAGTAAACTGAGACTTCTTTCATTAAATATGTTATGAGAACTAAGTTGGAGTGTGAAATTTGTTTTCATGATCTTTCTGAGGTACTGAAGGTTATTTGAAGTCCAGATAAAACATTCTTAGGAGCTGATCACCTGAAGAGAGTAAAAAAGTCTCACATAAAGATACCGAGATGATGGAGAGAGGGAAGAGCAATTTCTTGAAACTGAAGTTTTTATTCATTTTGAAGTGAACTAGCATTTCTCTCTGACTTTATAACTGCAGTTTATGAGCCTCACACGTATCTTACATAAAATTTGTTGAAATTAACCTCCAGGTGTAGGAAATGCTTTTACAGTTCAGTGCAGCACAAGGAGTGACGAGAGGCTGAAGGTTAAAAGAGAAATTGTTATCGCAGAGAGGCAGTGTCTGTGTTCTCTTCACTCATGGCAATTACTGTGCTTACTGAGAGTTTTCTGGGTGCCATAAATTCTTCTCTGCATGTTGCTTTTTTGAGGCATATAATTTTCTCATCACCCTCATAAAGTAAGTTTTATTATTATTTGATGTAACAGTGAAGCATAAAGAGTTTGAGAGAATCAAACATGGTCATTCAATGGAAAAATTACGATAGGAACACAGGCTGACACTGGAGACCTGAACTTACACCCGCAACACACAGCCTCTCATCCTGAATGCAGACTGTGGGGCGGTGTGGGGTAGCACAGAGTGCTGGTGGCGGAGGCAGGCGGAAATGGGGAGGAGAACAGTGCAGAACGAGTAAGGGGAAGATGGAACAGACTCTACATTAAGCCTGAACTCTGTAACTCGGGCCAAATTATAATTTTCTTATGAAGTATTATGTGAACACACCAGTCCATATAACCCACATGGACTTAAAATATACATATTTAGTTTTGGTACTGTTATGACCTCATAGTTCTGCATGCAATTATTTCCTAATTACTGATACCCAACAAAGTAGTGAGAGATGCAGACCTCAAGACCAGGTATTGTAAAGCGTTTGTTTCCCACAGCACCTGACACCATGGAGGTCCCACAAAAGGCATTTAAACCTATTTGGCATGGACTGGCTAAATGCATTACCTGAAGTCAAATCAGGGAAAAGATTAACGTAAGAAAAATCATTCCAGCAGTCAGAGGTGTTGAAAACTCAGAGGAGGCTGAGCTGCCGCAGGACCAGGGGAAGTCAACCTGTGTTTCAAACCTCAGGCCCATGGCAGGGATCATGCCAGAGAAAGAATTGTTGTAAAAACGGTTGTCTAGTTCAACTTTTAGGATTAGATGTTCCTCTGATTTTCTGATTTCACCATTGAAGAGTCATTTCCCTTTTTAAAAAGTAATATTATGTAGCATGAGTTGGATATGGTCAGAGATTAGCATAAACTGGTATAAACTTATTTTTTCATGAATTAAAAAACTATAAATTTGGAACCTTGGTAAAATAAATTATATTTGACCTAGTCTATAGAATAGAAGTTAGGCTTCTCCAAAACTATTCAATATCATATTAATTACCTGGATAAGCTAATTTAAAATACAAACATCACAAAGGAGTTAAGTTGTTAAAATATATAGTTTTTCATTCAAAAGCCACATTTATCCCAAAGAGCAAAACCCTAAGAAGAGAAACCATTCGAATTTAACAAATATCCTTACTAATTCTAGTACTATAACACTTTCCAGATACCTGGTTTGAAAAGTTATCTGTATAAGCTATGGAAAGGTGCTGGTCATAGGTAAGTGAAAAAATTTGCCACTGTGAGACCCGAGTCCCCCGGAAATAAGAGGGTAATAGCACTACAGCTATACAATGAATCAGCCGTGTTGCGTCTCCTCCATTCTGTACCAAAACACTCAGGTTCAAATTGGTGGTTAGGTGACGATCTCCTCTCTTTACAAAAATTGCTAAGCATATACAGCACATTATTGCAATATAAACCTATGAATGCAATCACCTCACTTGCTTATATTTCTAAATAAAATTGTTGCTATGCTGTGATCAGAAAAATGGAAAGCTCTTGAGAGGAAACAAAACACTTTCCACTCTTTAAAAAGTAACTTATTTCGGAAAATATAGGGGTATACAGAAAACAACATAAAATATACCAAATGTCAGATAAATGTCAATCTGAATTGAATATTTAAAAGCAAAATTTTTATTATATAACATATATTTGTTATATAGAATTAGTATTTTATTAAATAGATTGCATGTGAAAATATATGCACATACTTATTTGTATTATACACCTATATATGCATTACACATATCTGATGTATATAAACAATGCATATATTACATAATACATATAATGCATATAATATACATATATATGCATGTATGAATTAAAGACTATCTATGTCTATACAACTACTAGAAGATAAAACATTTGGGAACCAGTACAAGTATTTGAAAGCATCTCTAGTATTATTTCACTCCACCTTTCTGCAAGGCAATCATGTCTATGATTTTGGGGTGTATCTTTCTCTTTTATCTGACATGTAATCAAAACAAAATGCATTTTGTGTATTTGAGCAATTGTTAAATACCACACACATACCTCTGATAATTTTTACTAAATAATATATGTTATAAGTGTATCAACATTGATACAAATAACTTTATATTTATTCTTTAATATTAAATTTTGACTATTTGAAAATAGTGGTATATAGCAAATATATAAACTGTATATATTAATTCCATCAGTAAGAATTTACATGATTTTCATTTTTTATTAATATAAATATTTCTGTATTGAACATTTCTACATGGTTCCAAATACATATTGATAAGTGCAAGTTCTAAGATACAAACATTTAACAGCTGATTTTAATAAATATACTCCTATCACCAGTGTATCAGACTTCGGTGTCATCAGACTTTTGATTTTTACTAATCTGATGGTGTTGAGATGATACCTCATTGTTTTTATTCACATTCCCACTTTTCTGGTGAGGGTAAGTATTGTTTATTTTATTTACAAATTATATTGAAATGTAGCAGATAATTAAAGTGCATGGCTCTTAAGTGTACTTTTAACAATTTATAAACATTTTATTTTTTTAATTTTTATTTATTTATTTTAAGAGAGAGGACAAGGCAAGGAGAGAGAGGGAGAGAAACGCTGATGTGTGGTTGCCTCTCACATGCCCCCTACTGGAGACCTAGCCTGAAATTGGGTTGATCAATATGGAACTCCCTTCTTAGAACTAAAAATTATTTACTTCAAGTCTGTTTTGAATTATGCATAAGCTGTGTTTCTATTAATGTTTGCATAATTTATGTTGTCCCTATTATTTTACTTAGATTTCTATTTTTTTATTTAAAGGTTTCTGTTGTAGAAATCATGGAGTTTTTTTTTAATGTAGTTTTAAATTTTAGCCTTATACTTAGAATATTCTGAACATTTAAAATATAATTATTGACTTAGTTGATATTTACCATTTTATTATTCATTTTTGTTTCATTTCATCTTTTTAATATCTAACAATCAACAATCTGACCTTAACACTGTTATGTTTGTTTTCAACCTGCTTGTGGATCACTTATATTTCTGAATCTGTGGTTGATGTCTTTCAAAGCTTCGGAAAAAAAAATTACCTCTACAAATACTGCTTCTATTTGTCACTCCTTCTAGGTGACAATTTAAAATATTTCTAAAAATTTGAAAGTTTAATACATTTTTATTTTATTTCTGTTCATTTGTTTTATACTCTATATATTGGTACAGGTATTTGATATTAATTTTCACTAATCTTTAATTCTATTTGTCCAATAATCCAAACTTATGAAATATATCAGTTAATAAAGATTTAATTACATTCATTATACTGTTCTAATTCTAGAATATCTACTTAATTATATAGAATACAAATCTAGTGAAAATTTTTATCCTTTTATTTGTTTTATTTTATTACATCTATATCTGTATCTATATCATCTATCTATACTTATTCCTTCATACTCACTCTAATATCTGAATCATCTCCAGGTAAGTTTCTCTTGTTCCCCTTCTGTGTATTGATCAGATTATATTCTACATGTTGAGAAATATTTTTATTACATGTCAGAATTTGTATATAGATGAACTGAAAATTTTCAAGATAATATCCAGATTATAAAGAGATAATTTATCTTTCCACTGTAAGAATGATGGCTGCTAACTCCACTCTAATCAAGAATTTATCTCTGTCAGAGGATCAGTTAAAGGTTTAGTAAATTCAGATTACATGTGCATTGGCCCTGTTGTTTAGGTCTAGACCTTCATGCTTTTGATTGAGAGCAATGTGGGTATTAAATCTCTCCAGTCTAAAATACATGATGATTTACTAGGTATGGTGCCAGGCGGGTTCTTAAAATATCATGGTAGAGGAGGTGGGAACACTTTGTAAAATATGTAATTGTCTAACCACTATGTTGTATACCTGAAACTCGTACAAAATAACATTGACTATGAACTGACATTTAAAATTAAATTTAAATTAAAAATATAATGCTATAATTCACTTCATAGATTCTGAGTTTTCTGTATTAAAACATACTAGATATATGTCTTCATTATTAGAGAAAGTTGTATTAGATGTTTGATGAATGGATGCTAAGTGAACAAGGAAATATGTTATTTTAAAATCATTCTACCATTTTGTTCATAGTAAACCAAAAATAAAAGAAAAATATGTATTTCCTTAATCTTGTAAAGGCTATTTTAGAATGAGAAAAGAAAGAGAAAATGAGAGTACCAAATACCATACCTATTAAACAGCAGAAAAATAATTCAGAATTGCAATGCATGACCAATTCCTTCCTGCACACTATACTCGCCCTCCCATGTACCAACTCCCTATTCTCCGTGCATGACTCATAGGAAGAGCACAGAAAGACAGAGGCAGGCTTCAGACAGCAGTTGCAGTTTATCCTGAGCACCCACAGTTGGAAGACAATGGGGGATTAATATAACTGAAATGAAATAGATGAGGTTAAAAAAAGGCTAAAGAAAATCTTTTGTAAATAATGGTGATGATAGCACAACTTTCTGAACTTTAAAAGTGTGACTTTTATGGTACGTGAATATTTCAATAAAGCTGTTATAAAGATGGACTCTCAGCCACCCTTGCATTATCTTTACATGAACTGACTTTGTGGTTAAGAAAGCTAACTTATTTTATGCCTCTACCTCCAGAACTCTGATTTAAGATTTCCAGAATGAAAAGTATCAATGATTACTTCCATTTGCTTTATAACTCATTCATCCAGAGTTAGTACATGTCATCATTCTTGGTGCTTTGAAGCATGTTTTTTTATGGAGTCATGGAGCAAATATACCAGTAAGGTGAAAAATAAAGCCATGAACTCAGAGCCTGAAACTTGAGTCAATTTACTCTAGCAGCAACAAGAAGGAAAAAATTGAGTTCCAAAGTGAATACCCAAGACTCATAAATTCTACAACCTTCTTACGTGAACAGCATTTGACATTGAAATCAAGGCAAGCCATGAATACACCCTAGCTTCATCTGCTAAAACCAAAGTTGTGATGGCTTATGGACATAGACTCACCCGGTCAAGAGCTGCTTTCTCCAGTGTGTTTCTTGCCACAGCTAATTTTTGTTCCAAATCAGTAAGCTGTTGGGCCTGTAAAATGAAAGAATCTGATGAATTGATCATCAATAAATCGACAAACAAGTGCTGGCTAGGATGTGGAGAAAAGGGAACCATTTCACACTGTTGGTGGGAATGCAGACTGGCGCAGTCACTGTGGAAAACAGTATGGAGAGACCTCAAAAAATTAAAAATGGATCTGCCTTTTGATCCAGCAATCCCACTTCTGGGAATATATATCCAAAGAAACCCAAAACATTGATTCAAAAGAACAGAAGCACCCCAATGTTCACTGCCTCATTATTTACAATCTCCAGGATATGGAACAAGCCCAAGTGCCCACCAGTAGATGAGTGAATTGAACAACTATGGGACATATACACAGTGGAATACTGTAGGAGACCGCTCTGCATGGTGTGGGCCCAGTTCCCACTCAGAGATGCACAGGACCCACGCCCACAGATAGGTTCTCCCTAGGGAATCAAACCTACAATGTGCCAAGGCCGCTTTGAGTCTTGGTTTTTCAAATACTCCCTCACCCTGAATTGAGACAGCAAGTGCTTATTGTAACTTCCTAAAATCCATGCTAAACCTTCCTAGGATTAGTGTAACTGGTTCGACCACATTTTCCCTTTTTCATTTGCAAATATCCTTCTTCTGTGGTGTGATTAGCAGCATTGGCTCCTTTGCTGTCTGTAAAAGGTAACCACCTACAGCGAACTTGTGCATAGTTAATGAGGACCATCATGTAATGTGACCAGAAACTCAGTAAAGGTCTGTCATGGTAGAGACCGCCGCTTTTTGCTCCCCTTGAGAGAAAAGCCATGCTTTCCTTTTTCCTCCACCGGACTCGGTAGTCCATGTGAATGTCTCATTTAATCCATAATGACATGGACACTGTGGGCCGGGGTCTGCATCAGAATACTACTCAGCCATAAACAAGAAGAAATATTTAGCCTTTGCGACAGTATGTATAGACCTGGAGAACATTATGCTAAGTGAAATAAGCCAGTTGGAAAAAGACAAATACCATATTACTTCACTTACGTATGTAATCTAATGAACAAACTGAACTAACAAGCATAATAAAGACAAATTCATAAAGAGAAGGCTAACAGCTCTTGGTGGGTTAGGAGGTTGAGTGATTGAGCAAAAAGGAGAAAGGACTCATGGACATGGACAACAGTATGTGGTAAGTGCGGCAGGGAGCAGGGTATTAGGAGACTGCATGGTAGTGGAAAAATACAATAACACTTTTTTTTTTAAAGGGAAACAATCATAGGAGTTGTATACTGTGACCCAGATTATTATAATTTGGTCCTAGTTTTGAAAGGATCAGCTACAGGATAAATTCATATGCAGTTACAAAATTGCATAAAATAACCAGAGTACTGTTGGTGTTAAACTATTAAAAGACTTATGACACATGATGGGGACTTTACCAGAGAGTGAATTTTATTTGTCATTTATTTGTTTCCTCAATTTAACTCTGGTAAAGTAAAGGATGGGGTTGCTTACGAGGAGCTCTTCATGCTTCTACAGTAGCTTTCATTTACATCCAATCATTGAATAAATATCTACTCAGTAATTAAGTTTTCTGAGACCAGCCAGCATCATGTGTCTAACAGGTTGAAAATACACACTGAACAGAAATCAGGTAAAGTGAAAGTCAGAGAACTAGAAAGAGGTTCCTCAGTGTGGCCTGAGAAGTCAGCGTGTCTTCTTCCTGATCAAAGAAACACCAACAAAATTAATTTTCATACATATGCATTTTATCATTCAGGCTTTATCAGTTATTTAGAAGCTACAGTCTATATCATAATTCTTAATTTACTTTTCAAAAAAATATGGAGCTACAGAGCTCCAAGTTTCTATAGACAACAAACGCTGGTCTGGGTTAGGTCTAGCACTCAGCCTATTGTTTCTGGAGCTGTTCCTGGAAGTTTCTTGAATCCATCTAGAAGTACAAAGGATGACATCAGTGCTGTATTTAACACACAGGATGTCCCTTTTTCTTACCTTTAAGAAACAGGACTGCATATCCATTAAGCAAACAAGACCTAAAGTTAGACAGTTAAATTTTTTCTCAAATTTCAATGGGTCATTTAAAAAATTTTGGGAAATGGCTAAATCTGCAAGGTTCTAATTCACATTCAAACATTACTTTGAGATGTAATATTTCTGGAAACTTATTGACACAATTTATTTTAATCCTACCCTCATCCTTCTGAGTAATAATACCCAGCTATCTTCTTTATAATATTCCCTAACGCTTAAAGAATACAGGAATATTTATTCCTTACCTCTGCTAAAAAGGATTTGAAGCAATTTTACCACTAAAAGTACTAAAGTTTTTAACATAAATAAAACACATGAGGCCTGTGGAAAATGTATGTCTTGGGAATGGGGTGTGAAGGTCGATGAAGGCAGTGACGAGACAACCGAAGCAGGCCACACAGTTCTGTCCATTTTTCTTGGATGAGCCATAAGTTTGTTCCAAGACTTCTGGCAGCCAGTTATGAAAAGAAATGTTATTGGCTCCCTTGTTCTCATCATCAAAGATAGTAAACATACCAGAGACACAGATGGTGCAGGCTTGTTCCAAGCATAGGTTCTAATACAAAATTATATCAAACAGATTTTATCATTCAACTCAGAATACCATTTTCAGGAGCCAAGAAAATAGAGTCCAGAGTCATGGTTCATTTTAAATCAAGTATAACTCCTAAGATACACTAATGTGTGTCTTTGCATGCACATGTTTTCCCACCAAGACCCAGAACGCAGTATGAGCAGGTCACACAATTTACTCCCCCACCCTCCCGAGCATGTACAATAATTCTACTCTTTCTCAAACTGCCCTAGAAGGTTGATTGAAATACAAGTGCTGTGAGTAATAAACAGCTTGGACACCAATGTATAAGAGACTAGAACTTTATTTTGTCACCATTGTCTTGCTTATAATGACTAAATTACATTGAAAAATTCCTCACTATACTAGGCTTAATTGAGAAGGTATAAGGCCCAACACAGTCTATTGAATCTTTATAAAGTCTTAATTATTTCATCTCTTGATAAAGCATAGGAAGAAAGAAGCACCATAGGGTATCAGCATCATGACTTCTAGCCAGACTCTCCTCTGGCATGGCCTTCTGCCTGGAAAGACCAGACTGGAAATCGTCCCACTTAGGGCTGGGTTAGGAAATTATGCATACAGACTCTAAACAGGAAATTCAGAACAGAGCCCCTTCTCCTAGTGTTTTGGCCAGTGCAGAGTTCTATACAATAAACAAACTCAGAAGACTATTGTGACTCATTTAATGGGGATAGGTTGGTAGAAAACTATGATGGCTGAGATTTTTAGGATCCTGGAATTAATAGCCATCATTATAGTAAGCTTTTAGGGGACATCAGCAAAACGTGGACAGAAATCATTAGAGGATTTATATCATAACCTTACTACTTTATAATAAATAATATGGTTCTTTCTCTATGTTTTGGAATCCATGGAACATGCAGCTATGTTCCATCAAATGATGCAAAAATATAGATAGTGAGTATGAGACATTACAGTGTAGTGTGGGAAGAAGATAGATAAATAGGTGGTATTATAAAATATGTTTTAGCCTTCATCTTTATTTAAAAGTAAACCATGATCATTCTATAATGACATATTAGAACTTACATTTGCATTTTCTAAATTTGTTGCTTTTCTTCCATCTTGCTTATAATATACTGAATATGGCAGTAAAACAGAAATATGATAATGATAACAACCTAAACTTGAGTATATGCAACTATATCTGGTACCTAGTATTGTTTTCATCCTTTTAAAAATGAGACATAGATTCATTAAATATCTTACTCAAGGTGACTGCTGGGAAATAACAGACCTGAAGTACAACGCTATGCAATTTAGATCCACAGCTGGTCCTCTGAACCACTAAAGATACGACTACATATAATTTATAGTTAATAAATATACATACTTTGGATGACACATGTTCAAAATTCACTTAAAGCAGTATGATTAAAATATTTGGAGGCTACCTAGAAGATTGGAGTAATTTATTTTTTAACTTCATTCATCCAATAAGGATAATAAACTTATAAAAGATGTTCTCAAGTACTCAGTAGGGCACACTTGGCAGTTGGTAAAAGGATAATGATAAAATTAAATATTTTATGGAAATTCTGTGTCTCTATTAGTATAGATGAAGAACATATGCCCTACTAAGCAGCATTAACCCAGATGCTTGAATCAAAGTCTAGAGATACAACACAGACCACCGCACCACCACCATCACTTCTACAGTCCAATTTACCATAAAGGTAAAGAGGCAGAAGGTCAATAATTCCCACCTACTTCTACTCAGGCCCATAAAAGTGGAGAGCTGCAGCACCAAGATTGCCTTTGGTCATTGCGTTATTTGGCACAGCACCTGCTCATTTCAACATTATTAACTTGGGAGTTAGACTGCGAGATTTGGAATCAAATGACTAATATATGTAGAAGAACCAAAGTTAGATCTCAGATTGCACAGGAACAGCTTAGCATAACATCTGGTTCTAACGGCTACTAAAAGTAAAATTTAATGTATTAATATCAATAAGCCTTCCCATTGGGAAATAAGAGTTGGCATATGTAATTTTCCTCAAATTTAAAATTTTATATGTGACCTATTGCCACCATGTGCATATGCATGTAGCACTTATAGACATTAAAAGAAAATCTGTTGTTGATACTTCCTTATTATATGCTTGATGTTGATTCCTTTTCTCTCAAAAACCCTAGACTTTGGAGGAAACTGCCTCATCATTTTCTCCACCATCCATTTTAAGAGACATATCAACAACCCCTTCCAGAAACAGGGATGTCATTTCTTTGTTTTTTATTATTTTACTTTTTTTAAATTGTTGTTCAAGTACAATTAAAGCAATTCCTCTATCTCAATTCTCTGGTCAAATGATTAGGATTGGGTTTATGTTCTCATTACCTGCAGGCCAGAAACAAGGAGATATTTACTGGTAAACTGGAATGAAAACTGTCCCTCTTCTTCATCTGAGTGACTAAAAATCACATATTTTTTGTTCCCTTGCTAGTATAGTATGAGAATGTTTAAGTCTAAGCTCTAATAGGCATTATCTAGAAGGAAAAGAACAGTATAAGGTTAAAACTGTCCTATAGAAGAAAACTGTTCATAAAAAAAATAGCAAATAAATGTATAACAGGACTGGTGACTTTGAAAACTTCTCAATAAAACCATACCTGAAATCAAATGAACCTTGGAATTTCAGTTAGTATGAGTAAGTGAAATTCATTTTATCAATTAATTTTTATGAGATGTTTATACATTTTGTTATTTAAAAACAAAACATTCAAAACTTCTGCTTGTAGACGTGACACAGTACCTGATATCAGACAAGTCCTCCTACCCCAAAGAGCTCTGAGCTAATTATCCCAGGCTGTGAAACCTGAAATATGGGAAAGTCCTGTGGTCACACTAATGACTACATTAGCTTTCTACCAGAGGACAGTTTCCTGACAGAGGTGCACAGGCTGTGTCCAAGCGCTCACTGGAGTTGCTCTGAGCTGTGGAGGCAGAGACAAGAGTTTGGGTCAAATTTAATGGCTAACGTACCGGTGTACAGAGCAGGGCAGCAGAGAAGAGTGAGGTGAGCAGGGGCAAGTTTTCAATCAGTTTAGGAGAATGTTCTTGCAAGTCCTTGGGAGAATGAGATGCATATAAACAGGACAATATATTCCACAAGGCTAATCACAAAGTAACTGTTTTATGGCTGAGAGCAGGACAAAAACTCCAGAGGTTAAGCATTGCAGAATGATGTTGGTATTTTACAGGCATTTGTAAACCCTATTAACACCAGAGACACCCTTAGGTTAATAGCCATGCGCTAAAGGAGTTGGCAAACTACAGCCCAAAGGACAAATGCGGCTAACTATGAGTTTTTTAAATAATATCTTTGGCATACAGTTACCTTTTAATGTATGTATGTATGTATGTATGTATGCATGTATGTACTGTCTGGTTGCTTTTGTGCAACCAAGGTGTTTGAGAAGTTGACAGAGAGACCATTTGTTTTGCAAAGATTAAATTATTTACTATGTGATCATTTACTAGTGTGAAGTCTACTCTGTATTCTTTAGGAAAGTCTAAATCAAAACCCAGGCAAGTTTTCAGAAAAGAAGATGAGATATTTTGACCCAAGTGCATTACATGATGTCTTGCTGGCCTTCCATATAGTGCATGGAAGGAGGCATGTTCTTACACACCTCAGAGTCTCCAGCTCTTCCTGTTCTTTATGCCTAGAATCATGAAAAATCCCATGCTACCTTGTTCTCTCTCCATTACTATATCTCTTTCAGATTCCAGTTGAAATGCTAATTCTAATAGAGATCCATTTCTGAACTGCAAATGGAACTTTAGCATTCTTGTTATAATCTCTTGTGAAATATTATATTTTTCTTTCTATTATTTTCACAAGTTATGATAATCAAAACAGAAAGTAATTGGTATGATACACACATGAACCAATGCAACCTGCCCCTTCCTTGAATGCTGAAACAGGGTTCTAGGAGTTCCCTGCTTGACAGGTGACAGGCAGTCAAGCAGTCCCCTAAGCAGCAGCGTTGTGGCAGCTCCTAAGCAGGTTTGCCATACTCTCAAAAATTCAGCCAGGAAATAGACATGAGCCCCAATCAATTTGGACAGTTTACTCTGCACACTGAAAGCATAAGGAAGATCAGCCTGGTGTTGGCAGTCCATGTCTCTGGTATCAATCACTAGATGACATCAAGCCAGGGATGTCGTATGACAGACAATGCAAGTGGAGGGTCTCTCTGCCATTGTGAACCCATCTCTAACTAGGGCAAAATGGTTTTATAGCCTAGAGGTGTACCCAAAGGAGGGGGAGAGTTGTGATATGGAAAGTTCCACATCGTCAGGAAAACAGACAGGAATCTGCTTTATGGAGTCTCCTGTGCAATAGGAAGATAGATGAGAAACAATCTCATTAACACTTCTAACAAGACTGCTGATTCATCTGTGTTCCCTGGAGGATCACAGGGCATTGCACCAAGACCTGAGTTTAACCACAGCTCCGGCCTTATCTGTGTGGCCTGTGTGGTGATGTGCAAGGTTATCAGGGTATGATAGCAGAGTCCTTTTGCAATGATAAAATGTTAACCATTTATTGCTGCATGACAGCTAAGTGACAGGGAGAGATGAAGGGTAGAGAAAAAGAATGAGGGTGAAGAAGGAAATTGTTATTTGCCAGTTAATATAGAAGTGCTTTACTATTTGAGCAATTTGCATGCCCATATTAATGCATACTGACTAAACTCAATCTCCACTGATTACAGCTGTCATCTATTCATTTACCTATTTGGGTTTTAATTTCCTGTTTTCTCATAGATAATAAGCTCACTCACAGTATGGATTGTTTCCACTTTGCTAACTATTGAATAGGTCCTTGCTTGAATAGTGCCAGGTATCTGGTAGATGAATAATAAATATTGGATGAATAAATGAGTACAGTTGATGCTGATGCCATATACTGTACACTAAGAAAACAGGCTTCTTGTCTTTCTCTGGAGCACTTAATTTTTTTCCCTCATTGGTGTCTGAAGAGTCTCTTGTTTATAAGAACTCTCTAGCTAGTTGAAAATCGAGGATTTTGAGTCCTCATTTTAACCATCCAGAGAATGCTCCTCCAGGAGCCTTGTCAGTCCGTTATGTAAATCTCTTCCCTGGCAGTTAATTGACATGACAAGCAGTGACTGCACTTCCTTCCATCAGGCACAAGAACTGATGGTTTATTAACTTTACTGACAAGGGTGCTGAGGGACAATGAACATAAGCCAACACAAAATTTTGTAGATGTCAAGATTAAGTCAGCGGTAAATATTTTGAATAGGTATTTTTTTTCCCCTATGTGAATCATCTTGAAAGTCGTGATCCCTTCTATTTGTGCAAATCTTCCTGCCATTTGAATGCTGGATGAAGCCAATTGTTGAATTTTTTTGTCACTGCCAAAGTACAGCAGCTGCTCTGGATGCTTTTCCCGAATATCTTTGCAAAAATTTTATTCCGCTAAGTGAATTTTGTTGAAAGCAGCAGGTATGAAAATATTTACATACCACCTTGTGAAATTTCCTACTACTCTAAATGTGCATTTTTTTCTATTAAGTTTGTTTTAATACATGTTAGTAAAGATTTTAAATATATATTCACATGATCTATTTCCAAGAGATTTATTTTGTTATTTTCATTTTAATTTAAAATCAGAGGACATAAAATTTGGCAATAGCAAGAGTAAACAAAACTCTAGGGAAAATCTGAAGCCCTGGAAATGTGAGGTTCACCCAGAGATGGGACGAAGAGCTTTGCAACCTACGTCAGTATCTCATGTGTCTTGTATTGTACATAACATGAGCTACTGCTTTCTAGTGCATCCTGTTTTTAATCATATGTTAAATATTGCTTGGTATATGCAAATCAAGTTCTAAACAACTTACACATATACTGAATGGTCAAACAGCTGGGCACGGTAAGTCTATTTTTCTGTAATTAACTAGATGTACAAACAGAAGTTTGTGGAGGTTTGGAAAACTATATAGATAGAAGTAGAATAAATACATTCAGACTCATGCCTGGATAATTCCAAAGCCCATCTTTATGCCTCCCAAATTCCCCACTTTTAATTCTTTGTTCCAGGGTCACCTGTTTAAGAAATCCATTCCAGACTATTAATACTGCAAACTTCCTCACTTCCTACCTGGAATACCCAATCTTCTATTCCTCTCTAATTTTTATTTTTTTCTTATAGCACTTAACTTTCCAATATAGATATAAATGTCTTTCTGCTTATTAAATATTGCCAATCATACCTACTTGAATGTAAGCTCTACCAAAGTAGAAAACTTTTATTCACTGATAAATTATATAAACACTTGGAAAAGTAAGTGGCAATATTAGTCTCTCAAAAATTATTGATTGAATGCATTAGCTTTATATTATACTATGACTTTGAATGCTTTTGTGAGGATTAAAAGCACTTTTAAATGTGATTATGGCACATAGTTGGTGCTCAACAAATGATAAATATAATAATTTAGTCCTGGTGCAGCTCAGTGGACTGAGTGCTGGCCTGTGAATCAAAGGGTAGCAGGTTTGAGTCCCAATTAGGGCACACGCCTGGGTTGCGGACCAGGTCCCTAGCTGGGGGCACATGAGGAGCAACCACACACTGATGTTTCTCCCCCTGTCTTTCTCCTTCCCTTCCCCTCTCTCTAAAACATAAATAATAAAATCTTTAAAATATATATATAATAATTTATATTATGATTAAAGGAAGATGTTCCCATATATTTTTATCAGGCTACTACCACATTCATTTAACATTTAGTCATCTTATCTGCCAGATCTAGAATTTTCACCAAACTCAGTTACCTGTACATCTGGTGAATTGTTAACACATTAGTGATTTCTATTTAAATTAATTCAAGTTGATTCCACAAATAGTTATCAGTTATCTGCCATGTGTCAATCAACCTGCAAATGATAAGGATTAGAAAGAAGCATAAGATGCATTCTCTGCCCTTCAAGAACCTGTACCTTAGTGGGGGATATGATACATAAGCTAAACATTTTTCTCTTTTAATGGGGTATATACTACAATAGAGGATGGTATAATGTTCTGTTGGGGATTTTCAATTTTGACTTGCTTTTATTATATGTAGTGTGACATGAAGGATGCATGACTTCCTCACATGCTACAGAAAACTAATCCTCAAATTGTACTACTAGAGGGGCAAAGCTAATTAAAAACCTTCTGATATCTAATAGCACAAGTTTTATTTTTTAATGTTTAAATATATTTTACTTAAGCTAATTAGGGTAATGATTATAGCCACCAGTCGGGATAAAATACAATTGGCTCCTAAGTACAAATCTACATGAATAGGCACGTGAAATTCTTTTACTCCATCTTTATCATCAAGTATTTCTAATGAGGGGTATTAGAAAGAGTCTTGAAATATAACTTAAGACACTTTTTTTTCTTTTACTATCTTTAAGATTGTCAACATGACTTATTTTCTCAAAGCTTCAGTTTTCTCATCTGTGAAATGGTAATAATAGCACTAATGAAAATTTATGTATTATTTATCATGTGCCAAGAACTGTGCTAATATTTACATAGGTTATTTTTAAAGCTTTACGAAGCTCTGTAAGTATTATTTGTTACCACTACTTAGCAAAGGAGGCAAGAAAAACTTGAAGAGACAACATCTATATAGTCCAAATATGCCTTACTAGAATTTGGCGGTTGGAACTCATGTCTGATTCCAAAGCCATCATCTAGTTATGACTATTGGTCTGAGTTTTGTAAAGATAATGAACATTTTTGTCTCCAATTGTTAATGTTGTTTGAGGTTTTATTGCATCGCAAATAACAGCAAAGTGAAAGGGACATGAAACATGATTCCTCCCACCATTTTAAAAAGAACAAAAATGTTGAAATACAAACTGGAGTTTCATATGAAAAATATTTCACAAAACCAAAACAGATGACATAGAAGATAAAAGAAAAGAAGAAAATTTCTCTTGTGTTGATTAATCAAATTTTCCTGTGAAGGGTGTCATCTTGAAAACCTAGGGCTGCAAAGAACCTTAGAAGCATCCCTCAGTGGGATTTCCTTTTTGATAAAATAGTACTAAAAAGCTTAATTACTTCAAAGGGTTGTTAGGCATAAAGTAGGTAAAAATTCAAAATGAAAAGTTGATGCACAACTTTTTGTTGTCTTTGGTATAATTACCAGGAGTTTAGAGCTGTCATTTTTTTTCCAACAAAACCTAGTCCTTTTAAAACACTGTGTTAGCTATATTGCTTTTCTAAAAACAACAAAAGAACAGCTCAGTTTTTGTTGGCCTTCCCCATAGATCACCATTCTGTCTTTAGAGATAGCGTGGTCACATGCCTTGTAATTGTGGCTGTCAAAGTAGGGGTCAGATGGTGATTTCACCTGCTTGGGAGCCGTCACTGTGCTTTATTTACTTCGCCTCCACAGTTCCTGTATCAATGGTCATCCCATAATTCTAAGGAACTTACAACTGGATAATGAATGAATGAATAAATACCTTCTGAAGGCACATTTTTACTGAACATGTAAAATATTTTTCTGGATAATGTGGTAAATTAAACATTGCAAGATGTTATAAGGTTTGTTGTTCTTCTTCTTTGTGAATCATCTACTCTCCCATTTATTTACCCATTCATTCATCAATTCAGCTACTTAGCCACCTCATCCATTCCTCATTTACCCTTTCACTCACATACCCTGCGTTTATTATCTATGTATTCCTCTATTTACCTACTCACATATCCATCCACTTATCCATTTCCCCTGTCATCTATGTCTCTGTTCATCTGCCCATCCATGATGCATGCATCCATTCACCTACTCAACCCAGTAATCTATCAAAAGAGCTCAGGGTGAGTGAGATACAAAAAGGTGTTACATTAAGCTCATCTCAGATAAAGGAAGGGAAGAGAGACTTGAATTTTTTCAGGTAGAGAATTGATAAATTTTTTCAAATCTTTTCCAAAGATTCTGATCATTTCTCATGTGTGAAACTCTACACATTGCAGTCATAAGTTCTTTGACCAATGTCACTGTGTATAAAAACAACCGTTCTCCAACCCAACCAGAATCTCAAGTGGCTTGGCATGAGCTTTGGTGTTTTGAAATATCTGCAGATAAATTTTGATGGAAATAAAGCATTAAGAATCTCTGCCTCACAAGACTCATGGAGTGAGGTTTTCAGTGAAGATCATAGTTTTCCTGGCATGCCTCAGTAGAACACGCACATCCTTATTTACATGCTTAACAAAGAGCATAAACCTGATGTATTTCAGAGAGAGCAGTAATTTCAACATATGTACATTCAAAATGTTTCACAAATGTAGGTGCTTAACTTAAGCCAGTATAACCATCAATGGTAGTGAATAAAAAATATATATTTTTAGAACTGCCTTACCTCCATGCTGGTTGATAGAAAATAAACCAGATCTGTGTGAGTGTGTGTGTGTAGTTTGGAGAGAAAGTTTTCCCTTCACAACCTAAAATAGCTGTGCTACTTTTCAACTGGTTCAGACCTTAAAGGTGAAAGATATCATTTTAACAATACCTTCAGAGAAACTCCCAAGTCATACATATATATGTGTGTACACATAAGCATATCTAAGCTAAATATATATTCATATAGGTACATAAAACTACAGTGCTTCTTGAAATGTGAGATAACCAAATTGATCAGCTAAGTCCCTTCCTCCATCATGTTAGTTCATTCTTCAACTGGAATTACTATGCAACTTGAGAAAAGGATATTTTACCCACATTGACTGATAAGCCAAATTCCTGCCTAATCTTTGATATCTCCTTACTCTTCACCTACCGTATTTGTTACAAGGTGAAATCGTGCACATATTTCCTTTTAAATAGCATTCAACTCTGGCTACTTTTCTCCATGTACACTTTAGCAATTCAGTCCAGTTTACTCCCACGTCTATCTGCACTGCTGTGATAGCCTCACACGTAGAAAACGGTTAAAATTCTGTACCAGGACTGAAAAGGGCTATCCTTGTAAAGACCCGCAGGCTAGGTTGACCTTTAGCATCTGGGAAATTGGATTTGGGGAAGCTTTCACTAACGAGAGTGGCTCAGTGTTACTAAACTCTCTCTACAAACAATATGAATTAGGCCGAAAACCTGCTTTCTTTCTGGAAGTTTGGAGTGATGGAATCTGCTAGGAAGAGGGTGCCTACATGTCTAATACCCAACAAAAACCCCAGACTCCTAGGCTCAGGCAAACTTCTTCAGTAGAAAACATTTCATACATACGGCCCAAACATGTCACTAAAGAAATGAAGCACATTTGAGCAAGGAGTCCAGGAGTCCACATTTGAACATTTGACTTCACTGAGCAAGGACGCTCAGAATCCAGAGCTTTTTACCCTGTGGACTTTGCTCCATGCCCTTTTCCCCTTTGCTGACTTGACTTTGTATCTTTTTGCTGTAATAAAATCATAGTTAAGAGTATGATGAGACGCTGAGTCCCCTAAGTCTTCCTAGCAAATCATTCAACCCATGGGTGTCTGGGAGGTTTCCTTACACACCTTCTAACTAGTATTCCTTCCTTTAAATTGTTCTCCCTCCAAAAATAAAATATGACTATGTGATTACGCTCCCTTTAAATATTTGGACTGAAACATTTCAGTGCTTTCTATTACTATAGAACTAGAGTTGACAAATTTTTTTTTTTCTATAAAGGGCCAGGTAGTTGTGTGGGCCATATGGTCTGTATCACAACTACCTACTCTGGCCCTGTGACACAGAGGTCAGGAGGGACAGTATACAGGCCAGTGAGAGTGGCTGCATTCCAATGCTGGGGTTTTGTTGTTGCTGTTGTTCTGTCACTAAAAGTGAATTTCAAATGATATTCACAGGTCCTAAAATATTATTCTTCTTTTGACTAAAATATCATTTAAATAAAATCATTAAAAAAATCAAAATCTATTTTCAGCTGCAGCTCATACAAAAATAAGTAACAGGTAGGAATTGACTGTGGTTGGCTGACCACTTTTCTAGAATAAAATACCATACTGGCCCCACAATATCTGACTAGTACCTTTCCCGCTAAGCGTATTTCTCCTTTATACCGGGTCTTCCAGCCACAGGAAACACTCAGATCCTGAATCTCTGTGCTCACTCCGCACTGGGAGGTTGCTATGCATAACCCTCTGCTTTCAACTCTTCCCCACTGACTCTCTCTGCCTAAGCAGCATTTGCCTTTTTATTTCATCTCAGTTGTCCCTTCCTTATCTCTTTCCTCATCACACCTGTAAGTATATTGGTTGACATTGTCACCTTTCTGAATATTATGTACAGATTCATTTCTGCACTTCTCGTTTTTAAAATTTATTTGTTGAACTATTTTATCAATACCTATTTAATCTACTAGGTCATTTGCTACATAAGGGCAGGGTATAGCATATTTTACTTTACACCTTTGTATCCCTAATACCTTGTATGGTATTTGGCACATGATTTACTCTCAATATGCAGGTATTGAATTAATTCATACCTTTTTACTATGTGTGTAGTGCTGCCCTAGATACTAGAGGCAAAAAAAAAATGTAATTGAGGAGTTTATAGATACTATTGTGGTGGAATGCAGATGTATTTTAATTATAGTGTAGTCAGCACTAAAACAGAAATATACATAGTGTGCTGGCAAAGTGTGGAAAAGTTCCCTTAGACTTGAGAGTAAAGAGAGAGGGAAGAGTGCTAATAAGTATGGGCCTTAATTGCATTTTAAAGACTAAGTAAGCATTGATGAAATAGATGGCTAGGGAAGGACTTGAGGAAATTAGAACTAGAGGAGAATAGAGACATAAAAAGACATTTTCAATACAATGTAGAAAGAGAACATGACCCCATACCTCAGCTTAGGGCATCAGGAAAGACTCCTGGGAAGAGACCACTCAATCTCTGGCTTTAAAATTGAATAATAATTGGGTAAGTTTTCCAGAATAGCAGTGTGAGGCTATCAATGACATTTTCTTTAGTAAAATAATCATTTTGCTGGTGAAAATTAATTCTTAGAATGCCATTAATAGTCACTGGAAATAGTCCTAAGGGCATACAGATTATAAATAAATATTCGTTCAAAACAATCTTCTAAATTTGCCCTGGCTGGTATGGCTCAGTGGATTGAGTGCCAGCCTGTAAACAAAAGGGTTGCCAGTTCGATTCCCAGTCAGGGCACATGCCTGGGCTGCAGGCCAGGTCCCAGTGGGGGATGCGTGAGAGGCAGCCACACATTGAGGTTTCTTTTCCTCTTTTTCTCCCTCCCTTACCCTCTGCCTAAAAATAAATAAATACAATCTTTTTAAAAATCTACTAAATCTTGTTAAGAATAGTAACCATGCCCTTCTAATCTTCCTCAGCTCTGTGTGATAGAAATTCTATACTGAAGGTTCTACTTGAAGAGAGTGAAGCCAAGAAGATAGGTTCCCTTCCCTTAAGCTCCCATCTTGTGGCTATGGTTTCACCCAGTCAGGGGCAAGCAAAGAGTCATTATTTCACCTAGGACTGTTCAGTGAAAGTTCTATTCTGTGTATGACAAAGCAAGTACGTTGAGGCCTGATCCCCCACCACCACCTACTCCAGTCACTCATAAGGTGGAGGTTGCTAAGGGAGAGCCGAGCTGAGAAGCCTGGATGCTACCACTGCCAGGCATGCTGAGGTACAGAGCCCGGGGGTGCCATTCAAGAAGAAATATGCAGTTGCCCTCAGTGCCAGCACAGGGGTAAGGGAATACAAATTCTGCCCAAGGAGAGAGGCATACCTTAAGCATGATGAACTCTGCAGGTAAGTAAAACAGTATTAACACTTAGCTGAGTGAAGAGATGCTAGAAAGAAATGGTAGGAAAGAACGCAGAAGAAAAACACAAATTTAAGTAATGGAAAACTACAAGAAGGCAAATCTTCAATGGTTCAGTGTTCAGTGTGGATGAGGCAGAAGGAATGAGCCTTGCAAGCCATACTAAGGAGGTTAGACTTAGTCCTATAGATGGACAGGTATTGATGGGCTTAGAGGTGGAATAGTGGGCAAATGTATAACTTAAACAGGCAGTCCTTCTTTTGGCAGCGAGGAAGATGGCTTGAAGAAGGAAAGACTGAAGGCAGCAAGCCCTGCCAGTAATTCAGGAATGGAAAGCCTGAAGTGACACTGAGAATGTAAAGATGTAGAACAATATTTAGAAGAAATATTTTACAATCACTTTTTCTGTGGTTATAAATAAATGTGCAATCATGTTGGAAACATTTTTCTGCCTCTTACTGTAGGCTCTGAGTTCCAGAAAAAGATTAAGTAAGATCACCTGCTTCATTCCTTTCAGGTTTTCCCATTATGAAAACAGCAGGGCGGAGGGGAGAATGATGCAGAAAGAATGCATTTTGACATCCAATTATATTGCTAATCTCTGGAACTCGCAAATAGGAGTTTATTCAGGGAAGTGTGCTTCTTGCCAGTGACATCTGACAATTAATGCTAAAACGTGGTTTCCAGCTTGCAAAGGACTTAGGATTTCAACTGCACAGATTTGAAGGGAACTGGCACTCATTGCTTTCCACAGCAGTGTATTCAAAATCAAAACTTTGCTAAATGTAGATATGGGCATAATGTGTATTAATGGTGATTCATCCTTCTTAACCTCAAATTAGATTCAGCACAGCTACTAAATAGAAAAGTTCAAGCCCTAATCATGAAATAGAAGAAGCTCCAATATCTGACTTAGGCACATCTTGCCTCTCCAACCCCCGGTCTCAGCCGTAGCCAGGTCACTACTATCTCCCTTCACTCTTGCCAAGTTCAAACCCCCCATGCTCTCTCATGCACTGGGATGGCTGATCATGCCGTTCCACCTGCCTCCAACCCCCCCCCAGAAACATCCCCAACATTTACACCTGCTTTCAAAGTCAGTTGAAACCTCAGCTTTCCCTCAAAATCTGTCTTAAATGCTCCATCCATAACACCACACCCTCAGCCACGCCCAAAATTGATATTGGGTTTTCCAATATTCCTCCTCACTACTTTGTATCAATTCTCAAATACTGCAGTCTGTCCTTATGTGTGTACATATGCATATTTTATGAGTATGTTTATGTGTAATTATACATAAATGATAAGCACATATTTAAAGTTTTTATATAATTGAAATTTGTATAAAATAATGTTTGAGTGCAGGGGGTTCTGAAGTCAGTGCCTTCATCTCACAGAGCTGTCTGCAATCTGTGGTTGATACAAATAGAACTGGCCTTAAAGCAGTAGTTCCCACATTTTTCTTTACCTTGAAATTAAGTGGGAAGCTTCAAAAAGTACTTTATATCTTTACTCCATCCCTGGACATTTTAAAAAATAGGCTGAGGCCTATTAAAAATGTAATAGCTTTATAGCTATTAAATGGCTAAATAATTTAATTTCTGGGCTTTAGAAATTTAAAAGTCTCCACATGTATGTGAGTTTGAAATCATTGCCTTAAAGATTTGGTGTGAAGATTATATGATCACGCATGTGTGAGTTAGTACCACATTGCCTGTCAAATACTAGACATTTAAAATGATAGTTACTGCCCTGGCTGGACTGAGCTCCAGACTGCGAACCAAAGGGTCACTGGTTCAATTCCCAGTCAGGGCACATGCCTGGGTTGCAGGCCAGGTCCCTGGTGGAGGGCACACAAGAAGCAACCACACATTGATGTTTCTCTCCCTTTCTTTTTCCCTCCCTTCCCCTCTGTCTAGAAATAAATAAATAAAATCTTTAAAAATAATAAATAAATAGATAGATAGATAGATAGATAAATATAAAACAGTAGTTTCTATTATGATTTGTGGGCATTGTTTAATGGGAAAAGCATGTCACTTATTTTCATTCATGGTGCATATATAGGTGAGATACTTAAAACAGGGATGGTAGAACTCATTAAATCCTTTTGGATTAAATACATTAGAATGAATTAATATTAGATGCACTTCCCTCAAAACAGGAGTTTGGGATTCCGTCGGGCAAGGTGGCACACAAACAGGTAACCACTGTGGGACGCAGAATGGGACAGCTGAGCACAGAGCACAATGAACAGTGCAGAGGAGAATCAGGAGAATGAATTTTCTGACTAAAAAAAGAAAATAATAAAAATGATAGAAGAGGAGGATAACAAGAGCTAATTTTTGTAATGCATTTGATTCCCCTCTAGGTATTGCACAAAACTATGAACACTCTGATATTTTACATTGAAGAAGTTAAAACCCTGCAGTTGAAAAATTTGCCCAAAATTACCTTCATTGGTGGCAAATCAGGATTGATTTCTGGGTCTTTTATACCGTAAATTCAGAGTATTTAACTGGAATGATGAACTTTAAGAACAAAGAATTGCTACATACTTCTAATCAAAAGACATTTATATGGATTTCTTACACGTAAATCCATGATTAAATGGCATAAGGGGTTGAGTGCTAACTACTTGGGGTATATTTCCATACCCATCAGTTGGTCATTTCTCACTTAATAAATATTATGTTAAAAATTAATTACAATGAAACAAAAATGATTGTTTTCTCTTTTTCTATATTTGTGCAATTAAAGTCTATGATTAACATACTTCTCTTTCAACACAGAAACTAACCAGATAAAATTTCAAAATAAGAAATGATCAGGAACAAGTATAAAGGACACATGGACAATAACAAGGTGGGGAGGAATCGGGAGGGAGGTGGGGAGGGCTGCAGTGGTGGGCTGGGATGGGGGTAAAAGGCAGAAAACTGTACTTGAACAACAATTAAAATTAAAAAGAAAAAATAAATGATATAATTCATTGTACAAAATTTTGAATGAAAGTTCTATCACTGTTTTGGGAAATCCCATCAGCATTAAGAAAACTAAAGCCCAGTTATGGTATCAGGGGAAGCTTGGTAGAATTATGAAATATAACGCATAGCTAGTCAACACCCCAGGGTGCCACAGCACCTTCACATACAGGTGCTGGAAGAAAATGGACTTTCCATATGTTCCTCAAATAATGAGCGGATTCATGTGCCCAGGGAGATATGCCCTGTGGATTGCATTTATGTCCCTCTTATCTAAACACAACAGTTCCTCTCGATCCTCTCTCAGGCTTGCCTACAAGCAACATGAAAAAGGGGGATACATTTATCTGTCTCTTTCTATTTGCATGTGTTTCAAAAAAAAAAAAAATCTAGAAGAGAAGATGAAGGCAACCAGCACTTGCCAAGTGCCTACTAGGCTGCTGATTCACGTTACCAATCTGCACACACATCATTTCTGTAGTGTAGTGATGACTTCCACATTGTAGTTGGGAAAAGAGCTCACAGCGATTATGCAATACCTACTGAAGAGTAAGAAGAGCCTGGGTTTTATCCCAGCTTCTTTTAGAACCACAAATAATTGGTTATCAATATTATGATCAAAGGAAAGTAATTTTTTGTTTCTGGAAAAATAATAGCTGATATTTGTGCCATTACTATGTGCCAGAAGACTATAAGTTGATGTTTTCCTTGTATCACATTGTTAGATTCTCAAAAGAAAACAATGATATAAAAGCTAACATTAATCTCATTTTATAGGTGAGAACAGAGACATTTTACTCACCTCCAAATCTGTAATGAAACTGACAGTATTAAATGGAGAGATCTGAATCCAGAGTCTCTGCTGTTAAGCGCTGCCTCTTGTATGGGTTGGAGATGAAGATGGTGAGACCAGTTTTGAATAAAATACAGGCTCAATAAATGTTTAAAACAGGTAAAACCAACCCAAGGGCTCCCATTTTTTTCTTTATTACTCAGAATATTCAAGTCTGACTCTCCTTTCACAGCCTAAGCGATGGCTTTAAATGAGAAAACTCTTATACACCATTAAGCAGCAATACAGTTTCCAGTCTCATTAAACTGCTTATTAAAATGCATATGAAAATATTAGACTGTGATGTGTTTGGGGGGGGGATTTATTTCCTGAGTCTATTTCTACACATCAACCTCCTTTTCTCTCTCATTTTGTCCTTCATTTACTTTAAAGTCAAAAGAAATTTAAGTTCACAACTGGTAAAAAACAAAAATAGAGATAGAAATAAGTAAAATGGAACCGGAAACTGCAGGCTTCCTGATCAGTCAGAAGTGCCTGCATAGTGTTAAATTGTTGCTGGCGTCCGCCTCACTGGCTAGAAAGATAACCCATTAGGGGCCAATGGGAGGAGATCAAATTAGACAGGAAGGTTGATTTTCATATACAAGCCAGCAGGAACTCGAACCTTTCCCCACCAACAAAAGGAAGCATTATCCATGAAAAATATTGATACTTTTCTCTAAATATTGTTAACAACGCCATCGATGTCTCTTAGGATTTGTCATAAGCTGTCTTCCCAATCTCTTTTGCTTCCTTCCACATGCACCAGCATGTTTCAGCACACTCTATGACAGTTTGTAAAATAGCAATGCATGTTCAAACAACTCTACCTATGCCTAGACTGTACTGTTTTGTCAGTAAAGACAGCATTTCTCACCTACTCTTTGAAGCTCCTCTTTCTTTCCACAAATATTTACTGAGTACCTAGCAAATGCAGTCTTTGGTGCAATGCGTTCAGTACCTAACCCAATGTCCATTCTTCGTGAAGCTTGTCCCAAAGTTTACTGAGTTTTGAGTCTCCCCTCACTGATCCCTGCCCCAAGAGTGGAAGATGAAGTCCTCATGAAACCCTTGCCATGTGGTAATAAAGTTAATTGTAAGGTAGCCTGTGTCCCTTACTACCCAGCGGGCAGAGCAATTTGTCACACAGCTTTGTCTTTGTTAGGTGTGTTGCAAGATGTCAGCTGTGATGGGGGAAGAAGGACATTAAATGATAAACGTAAATACTCTCTTTCAGAGGTCTATATGCAAATGAAATGCTAGTAAGTTAAGTGAAAGGTCTGAAAGGGAACTCAGATCACCTGATTTTAAATGCTGATTCTTTCAACTACACCATGTCTACAGAATTTTAAGATTAAAAAAAACAACAACAACAAAACACCTTGCACATCGGATATATTAAATCCCCAGAAACTTACAAGTGAAAGTGCGGCCCACAGACCATGGCAGGCAGCACACTCTAGGCTAACGAGATACACAGGAGCCCTCTACACGTGGTAAAATTATGAAACAGCAGCCAGAACATCCTTAGTTAATAAACGGGGGATTATTGTTAAAACAGCTAGAACTGAATAGAAAATGCCCAAGACTATATTTGATTGCTACGGGGCTCTCACAGACTAATGTAACATTAAAATCCAAGCACCCTGCACATAAAAAGGTTCACATAAGTGTAAATGGAACTATATAATCACCATTATCAACAATGTATCTGAATTAAAAACAAATTCAATAAATGAAGAAAGGGGTTAATTGAGTTAATATATCCTTTCTGTTTAATTTGAAACCAGAAGGGAATTCAGATAGCTACTTTTTATATTACTTTTAAAAATTTTACAGATTTTAAGAAATACATTATTATATCGGCTTATCAAGTTTGTTCAAGATAAAACCAAATTGCTATAGCCAAGGCCTCTTATACATCTGTTTAAAATTAGAGACAATTTTCATGTTATTTCCGCAAACAACATGTTCAAGACATTTGAAAAGAGAATGAAATCTTTCATATCTCTGTTCCCAGATGATGGTCAACAGCAATTTTGTTAAGAAACTATTGAGTTCTTGGTCTCTGTATCAATTTGTTTTTTAATTAAAGTAATTGTATAAACATTTTATCAGGAAATATGTATATCTCAACAATTTCATTTCTGTAAAGCTATTACCGCCTTAGTCCTTGATTACATATAAGTACTAACAAAAATGAAGTATTTTCTCTTCAAACTGTTCTTATTTTTTATTCATTTCCAAATGAGTAAAACAAATGTATGTGCCTGAAATGAAGGGGATGCACTGTTCTTCCCCCTGGCTTCCAAGGAGGCTCTATATTTTAAAGGAGGAAAAAGAAATGTTGTTTTACACAATTCTGGGACTGCAAAGTATGAGGAATGTGACTAAGAAAATAATTGTTTAGACTCTGAACATGTGATCTGCTATAACCTGGAGAAGTAAATTATCCTCTGCAAAAAAAAAATCAACTCACCGATAATGAAATATATGTAAAATATTTTGTAAAATTAATTTGCATATGAATCTCATTTGATCCTGCTAAATAACTTTGAAGTATGTGTGTTTAATCTTATTCATAGTTTTCTGGCAGAGGGACTGATACCCAACAAGGCTAAGTGGCCCCTTTAGCTCACTTTCCAGGTGAGTGAAAGAGTTAATAAAGACCCCCAAGGCCCTGACTACAACTGTATGTCTTCTTACCATCTCAATGTATATCTACTAAGGAAGAAAAACTGACAGAATAGTCAGTAGATGGTGCTTAGGACTGATATAAGTGAGAATTTTTATACACAGATTAGTTCAAGTTGTAAAAGAGACTTGTTTAGAAGGGTCTTGTTTTGTTTTCTTCTTCTTGCAGCAAATGCACATCTAGAGCCCATAGGAGGTGCTTCTTAATTGTGCTCAGTGGCTTCTCTAACTTGTTGCAAGAAGTACTGACTAAGCAAAAAGATTTTACCCAAAACATGTTCATAGAGTTTCCACATATCACTTACTATATCCTGTATGGGCATTTTCAGCCTCAGGAAACGTTGACATTTCTATTACTGGTGGCAGAGTAGCAATGGTTAGAGGCAGGGTAGGAGGATATGCTACTTGTGACTGATGAAAGAAGAGATTATACAATTGGGGAGAAAATGGAAAAACGTGTGTGGCTGACTAAATTTTGGCTTCTGGCTAAGTAGCGTGAGTTCAGAGCACTGGAATATTTTTATTACCTATTCAAATATTACACTCCACCTCCCAGTTTATTTCACTGATAGTAATTAACTGAGTTCCACCCTTGACTAAAGCCACAAGGTTTCTAGGACTTAAAAATCAATTACATCATGAGCTCTGATTTTCTTTTTGAAAGGACGTTAGAAGAGTAGACACAGAGACTAGAAAAGGCAAACAGAGTCCAAGACTTGAGAAGGAACCAAAAAAAAAAAAAAAAAAAAAAAAAAAAAAAAAAAAAAAAAAAAAAAAAAAAAAAAAAAAAAAAAAAAAAAAAAGACTGCAGGGAAACGCATTACAGATGAGCCTGGAATGTTTGTGGGAACCAGGTCAGTGTGTAAAAACTTCACCCACAATTGGGAGTGAGAAGGGGCTTCTTGAACAGTCAGAATGTTGTCTGAAGGGAAAAAAACCCACATCAGAATGTTGTGAACATTAGTCATCTATAATGAACGTCTATAAACAGGGGCAGAGCTGGCAGGGAGAATAGCCAAGATCGTTCAAGAGACAAGAATGAAAAGTGTTCCAGGACCCTTCTCACGTGAAGGTTCTATGTTCCTGAAAAGGCATGTAATAACTTGATTGAACTTGTTTCTCAAATGGGGTCTGTGCAGTTCAAATGACGATGGTGGAGACTGAGAGTGCTGAGATCTTTCTCTAAGAGACCTACTAAGGGCAATAATTGAGTTGGTAGTGTTGCTATAGTGAAAGATTCCCAGGAGGTACTACTCAGGGATTCTGTTCTTGCCTTCACAAACTACACATTCCTTTGTGTAAACTATGGAGAACTCTTCTTATTAAAATTTCTCTAAATTATGTCTATTTTAGCAGCTTTCTATGCAGTTACCTTTGGAAGTAATTGGCTTCTTCTCTTTTGCCGGCTTTTGTTAACAAACACCCTGGTAACTGAATAACAACAATGATACATAAAATGAAATAAATCGAGTCAATTCACAAATATGCCTCAGAAACTTCTTGTGCCATGACAAAGGAGAGCATCTAAATATACTGCTAAAATGTGCAATACCTTGCTGTTGTTTTCTGAAATTACAATTGGCATCGACATTAAGGTAAAGAATATGGAAAGCAAGGCATTGTTTAAAACATAATTGTATAATGAGTAAAATTGTATATTTTATTCTCTCTTCCTTCTTATTATCTTACATTAAAAAGTGTTTAATAGAGACACTAGTGTAATGTGTCTATACTTTAATTAGAAATGAAAAGCTACTTGACAATGCAGCTTGTTCCTGAGCAGTACTTCCAAGGAGCTCAAATTTAATTCTACAACAGGCTATGATGTCTAATCTACAATGTAAAATCTAAGGTGAGTTCTTAGGAACACGTGTTGAACTTGCAGTGTGCGCGGAAGAAACAGATGTCTCACATTTAAAAAAATTAATGTGCTGAAAATAGAAGTATATAGGACCCAAGAAACCAGTGCATTCATTGGTATTTTTTGTGCTTGGAACTGAATTGGTCATATCTCATGCAAGTCCCACGTGGGGTGATTTCCCCAGCAGACTCACGATGGCACCACTGTTCCAAGCAAGGAAATATGCAGAGTCAGCCGAATCTAGTAAAGGTTGGGGGTTCCTCTCACTGAGAGGACAGCTTGCTAACCCATGACACGCAAGCAACAAGATCAATAGGACAAGTGGTTGGCAGGGAGGTCAGCAGTTCAAGGTTCACCCTACCCTCTCAGACCCAGGGAGAAAATTTCCAGGGTTGGTCTAAAGTTAATTGTCTTTATTTTGACTTTCTGCACTAAGATGACCACCTGTGCTGTATTCTCTTAATATTCCTTAGTTTATAGACTACATCTTGACAATGTCTTTGCAGATGAATAACAATTATTACTTACTGGAACAGTAAGGCAACAGTGAGCGAATCCTGCAAGAGTAGCTTTCAAAAGACTGAAGAGTGGCTTCATATGTACAGGCAAACTACAGAAAGCTCATTCAGGGGTGGCAGGTAGGTTTACATTGAGTTCCAACCGTGACGAACTTTGGGGAGCTGCTTCAGGTCGTGGAATGGGAATGATTTTGAGGCTAGATATAAGCTCAGTAGGAAAGAGTACCGTGACCCATTAATTAGCAAGGTGGGGAATAGGCACAGAATGTGAAATGGGACACACAAAGGTATTCACTTTTAAAAATGCATTTAAATTTTTTCCCTGTGTGATAGGCCACATCATTTTTTTTCAAATCTTGACTTATTGGTAAATTTAGTTAAAATGGTAAAATTTTAAAAATATTAAAACCATAAGTATTTTAAAAATTATTTCTAACATAATCAATAGTGTAGCAATTAGAAAATATACCCCAGTTTTCTTATAAGTGAACAAATAAAAAGACAAACTTGGAATGAGCATAGTGTGACCAATCCTAGCCAGAAAAAACTCTGTTTACGATTCCCTAAAAGTGCTTAGAATACTAGAAGGTTAAGGTCAATATTCAAAGCAATTGTTCTTAAACTGTTAAATTTGGGGGCTTACAGACATTGTGATAATCTGATAATTTATACAAACTCCTATTCAAAAAATTGCCATCCACAAACTATAAAAATTTTGAAAAAGTTTTGAGTCAATATCTTCATGTAATGTGTCCTTTGAATTCAAATCAGAAATCAGGAATCTTGGTCAAATGGAAAAGCCACTTTGCTCAATCAATAATTTTCAACAAATGAATAAATGTGAATTTGGGAAATGTGTGTTGAATTTGCACAATCATAGATAAATCACTTTAAGATTCTGGGTTTGGTTGCTTTTTAAATATTGTATTTTTAGTGATTTTCAGTATTTGGGATATTTCCAATATTTTTTGGAGAAAAATATTTATTCAATTTAAATTTGTTAGGAATTCTGATAAGAAATGCGTCACCTTTAAAAACCTACATATCTACTTTATTATCTGGTGAATATTTTAAAAAATTAAAAATAAATGAGGCTAGTTGGCTTTTGTGTTTTTACCATAGAAGCAACAATGTTACACAAAACAGTCAGAGTGCCAGGAAGTCTCCTCCATCAGCCAAGACGGTGGCAGGGGGTTTCTCACACTGACTGCATGAAAACCTAGCAGCATACCAGAATAGAAAGGAAAGCCTTCCCCCTACTCCCTCTGGTACCAGCCTGGGGGTGGTACCGGTGAAAGTAGGCACATGTGCTACAGAAGTCAAAATTGCACAGGAGGAGGTTCTGGACCAAAGAGGCCTGTCAGTCTAGCCTAGCAGAAAAAAAAGGGATTGGTGGGAAGGTGGGCTTACTCAAAGCATGCAAAAATTTGGGAAGCTGATTGGTCATTTTGAGAAAGCACCTGGCACTCCCCAGACCTAAATTAATAGAATCCCAGGGGAACAAAGAAGATCTCTCTCTTTCTCATGACCTGAACTTGCATAGTGCACTTGCCAGTTCTCTCCATGAGCCACGTGGCCTAAATAGTCACATGGCCCAAGGCCTCCAGGATAGAGCCTCACTGTCTTCTACCTGCCTGGTAACTCACAGTCCCTGCACTTGTGTGCTCTCTCACCCGGGAGCATGTAACCATGTAGCTTTGGCAGCTTCCTGGCCCATGGCCACGCCTACTCCACAGGCAGGCTGTAGGAGGGAGCTGAAATGGACAGAGTTGGGAACAAGCAAAGCTGTCTTAATGGGGACTGTGACCACTTAGCAGCTGCCTGTAGGCTTCAAAGCACTGTACTTTAAAGTGGAACAGGAACCCTGGGCCTTTCCGAGGACTGTTGGACTTTTTCCATGGCTGAAAGAGGAGATGGTCTTTGAGAAAGGAGTCTACCCTCCCCCCATGTCACAGAGCACCTGAATGTAACCTCTTTCCTTTGGCACCAGCATCTGCCTCACTAGTTTGGCTTTTGTGGTGATAGGCAGCCAAACCTCCTTTTTTTGTTTGTTTAGTTACAACAAAGCTGAAAAGTTAGGTTGATTTAGACAATATCAATTAGTTTTCTCCTGTTTTCTTTCAGAGAGCATGCCCTTATCCAATAGTTTTCAAAACTCCTAGAGTGAATCACAACAATATAGGGAGCCAGAAGAGAAGTCTCTGTCCCAAACCAGTGCCAATTCAATACTGAAAGCATCTTATTTTTGAAATAAAAATTATGTTTTTTAAAGAAATGCACTGAATTTAGTTACTGACAGATAGTATGTTGTTTAAGTCATTAAGTTATATTCCCATCTATGCATTTTTACAAGTGAGATCTTTGAGTGCATTAAAATTATTTTTGAAAGTATAATATATAAATCACTCTAAGATAAAAATAGGAATATATCAAGGGCAAAGAGGATAGTGGAGTTACAGACTTAGATTAGAATTAAACTCCAACTCTTTCTAATGCTGTGATTTCAGACAACCCTCTTACTTCTCTGAGTGCCATCTTTCTGATCCATGCTGAGGTGGCAGAATTACCTGCCCTGATTAAACTCATCACTATGTTGAGGTACAAAGGGATGTGTTTTGAAAACCTAAAAGTTTTTTGAATTATGTAAGAAAACACAATGAGTAACCCCTTGAACTAATTCTGCAAGGTGCCTACACTTTTAGGGCTAAAGCTCATTTAATTGGACATGAATTGACACATAGCAAATGGCAGGGAAAATGCTTTGTTCATTAAAATGGTTTACCATGTAAATGAGAAAAATGTAAGTTAATGAGAGACAGATGTACAAAAACTATATTTAATTTACACAAGGGTTTAAAATCAAGGGGCCACTGCTTCACGAAATTGAAGTCATCAGAAATAATTTGACATTTGTTGGTGGCCATACGCAGAAATCCAAGTGGCAATGTTTCTGTTTGCAGGAGAAAACAGCCACAGAGAGAGCATGTTGAGCACATGTGGTTTATACAGGAAATACCAAGGAAAACACATGACATGTTGATGGCTGGGTTTCAGGGAAAAAAAAAAAGATACAGCTGGTGAATCACCAAATAGGCCAGAATTTTGATACAATGGTATAAATAAATGTTACAGAAACAGTTATCAGAGGAATGGCTTATACATCTCTGTCCAATAGACTTGATCCATAATACTGCAGCAAGTCAATTGCATTTAAAATAAATAAACAGAAAAGAACAGTGGTGGTTTCCATTTGTTAATAAATTTGCTTAGCGAGTAAGTAATTTGATGACTTTGATTGTCAATTCACTCATTGTGCAGTGAATCCTATGACTTTTCCTCACTGTCTCAGGGACTGTAGTGGAGATCACATGAAACAATGCACTGGGTCAGCATAACATGCTAACGTATGTGATATTAATTGCATGAAATTAATGTCCTAAAACACGATTTTATCATTAGACTAAAAAACTTCATGTAAGTACTAATTTAATTATTTTTCCATTTCAAATAATGAAAGGCATATGGTATTATTGAATTCATTTCATTCAGTAAGTAAGAGCAATAATCACAAATCCAGCATCCTTCTGTGTAGGTCTATCACAGTCTTTTTTTCATGAAACAAACAGAAAAATCCAAATTGAATGTCTCAGAATGTTGGAATGTAAGGGAAACAATGGATATGGGGAACAAAAAAAAGTGCATTCATTTGAAACCTAAGGACAAGATATCAACAAAGAGTCCATAATTACAAGAGGACAAAGCAAAATGGAATGCTCAATATGTGCTGCAATGAGTCACCAGTGTTTGACAAGGACACTGGGAATGCACAGTGGGGAAAGGACAGTCTTTTCAATAAATGGTGTTGGCAGACCTGGACAAACATATGCTAAAGAGTAAAACTGGACCCCTCTCTTTTACCACTCACAAAAATTAACTCAAAATGGTTGAAAGACTTAAGTGTAAGACTTGCATCCATAAAACTTCCAGAATAAAACATAGGAAAAAAGGTTCTGGACATTTTCTTGGCAGTGATTTCTTGCATAAGAAACCAAGAGCACAAACAATGAAGGCTAAAATAAATTGGCAGGAATACATCAAACTAAAGAACTTCTGTACTTGAAAGGAAACAACCAACAAATTGAAAAGGCAACTTACAAATGAAAAAAATATTAGCAAACCATGTATCTGCCAAGGGGTTAATATCTAATATATATATATAAAGAACTCACACAACTCAATAGTAGAAAAGCAAATAATGCAATGCAAAAGTTAGCAAAAGACATGAACAGAATTTTTTTTCAAATAAGACATGCAACTGGCCAACAGGAATATTAAAAAGGTACTCAACATTACTAATTATCAGGGAAATTTAAAGCAAAACCACAATGAAACACAATGTCAGTTCTGTTATCAAAAAGATAAGGGATAAGTGTTGATGAGGATGTGGAGAAAAGGGAACCCTTATACACTGTTGGTGGCAATGTAAATTGGTACAGCTGTTATGGAAAATAGTGTATTACTTTTTCGAAGAGTTAAAAATAGAAATACTATATGATTGGGCATGTCCACTACTGTGTACATATCTCAATGAGATATCTGTATAGCCATGCTCATTGTACTGTAATTCACAATAACCAAGATATGAAATTAACCTATATGTCTTTCAATGGATGAATGAATAAATAAAATGTGGTATATATACTCACCGGAATATTATTCAACCATTAAAAACAAAGAAATCCTGTTGTCTGTAACAACATAGTTGGATCTGGAGGTCATTAGAATAAGTGAAATAAGCCAAAGACACATACTGTAGTGTATCGCTTATACGTGGAATGTGTGGAACCTTAAAACACACACACACACACACACACACACACACACACACACACACACACTACTCCCCTCCCCCTAAAAAAAAAGAACAAAACACAAAGGAGATTTTATAGAAACAGAGAAGAAAATAGTGGCTGCCAGGGTCAGGAAGGAGTGGAAAAGGGTTGGTAGGCGTCAAAGCGTACAAATTTGTGTTTATAAGAACAAATTCTGAGGATCAAGTGTACAGCATGATGACTACAGCTAATAGTAGGATGTCATACAATTCGAAGTTGGCTATTATCAAAACGACAGAGATAACTAATTTTGGCAAGAGTATGAAGAAAAGGGAATACTTATACACTGTTAGTGGGAATGTAAATTGGTACAGCTTTTAGTGCAGAGCAGAACTAAATCATTCTCAACTCAAATACAAAAAATAAGAGTTAACTATGTGAAGTGATGGATATGTTAATTACAGTGATCTTGGTAATCATCCCACCATGTATGTGCACAGCAAATCACCATGTTGTACCCTTTAAACATGTATAATAATATTGTTCAATTATTCCTTGATAAAGTTATAAAATATCCAAATGCAAAAAAAAGTAATGTATACTAGGTACTCTTACTTAGCATTTAACAGTTTTCAATAATTGTATTAAATTGTTTTTGTTAGTTATATGTTCAATATAAAATTATACTTCATTTCAATGTCTCTGGTTATATTTTGCTTGCTTGTTTGTTTTGTTGATTAGATTCCACTTACAGGTGAGAACAAACATTGAAATTAAGAACAAACTGACAGTAACCAGAGGGGAGGTGGGAAGGGATAATGGAAGGAAAAGGGGTAGGGTTGTCAGGAACATGTATGAAGGACACTTGGGCAAAGCCAAAGGTGGGTAGGATTGAGAGTGGGAGGTGGGGATGCCTGGGGTTGCAGGGTGGGAGAGAATAGAGACAACTGTACTTGAACAACAATTTAAAAAAAAAAGAAATGAACATCTAAAAACCACCAAAATACACTTTTAAAAAACCAACTATACTTCAAGTTAAAAATAATAAATAATTTTTGTTTCTTTTCTGTTCATCTTTTTTTAATTTCATTTGTATTGTTGATGCTATCAGAGTTGTTCCCACTTTTCTCCTTTTTCCCATTTCCACCCATCCCCACCCTCTCCCCTTCCCAAGCCAACCTCCCTATTGTTGTCCATGCCCATGGGTTGTGCATAGACATTTTTTGGTTAATCCCTTCCCCCTCCTTTTCATCATAGTGTAAACTGAAGTCATAATACCCACATATACACGTGAATCCTCACATACTTAAGCCATTTTGGCATGTAGATATCATTGGAAATTTTCATTTAAAGTTTTTTTTTAACTTATCTTTAGAGGGGAAGGGAAGGAGAGAGGGAGAGAAACATCAATGTATGGTTGCCTCTCATGCATCCCCTGCTGGGAACTGGCCTGCAACCCAGGCATGTGCCCTGACTAGGAATCGAACAGTGATCCTTTGGTTCGCAGGCCTGTGCTCAATCTGCTGAGCTGCACCAGCCAGGGCTCATTTAAAGTTTTATGAAATATAATTAAAGGATTTTTATGTTTTAAAATTATGTGAAAAAGTGGGATATAGAATATATAGTAATATATACATATATGTGTATATATATTAATCACAAAGCCTATTATACTTAAAGCAACTAGATTGAAATATTTCAAAATATTGTGTTTCTTCTTAGAGATAGTATTTTAAATGTTATCTCTTCACTTTATACCTTTTGACACTTTTGAAATCTGCCTACAATGAAAAAATAATATTTCTGGAATAGGAAAGAAGTATATATGCAAAAGTAAATAGAACAGCAAAATGGAGTGTGTATTCCAGAGACTATCAGCTCCAAGTGCAATCAAGAAGGATAAGAAGTCACCCCAGTCCTGGGCAGTTCGCAGTCAGCAGGGCCTCACTGCTTTCTTTAGCAGAGAATATTCACTACTGTTGGCAGCTTCCCTCAATCAAAAACCAGCTCTCGAACATTAATAAGGATAGCATTTATCAACATGCTTTGCAGTTGTCAGCACATGACATTATTTTTAAAATAAAATTTAAGTGCTTCAGCAACAGGCATTGCTCTTTTAAAGTCTGTCTTTACCAAACCCATGAATTCTATTTAAAACTTAACAGATTCTCAGGGAAACTATTGGACATAAAATCTTCTTTTGTGGGCTCATTTTTAAAGGTTCATAGGTGAATTTCTGTGGTCACAAAATCATTAGGGTTAAATATATCAGTTTCTACTATCTACTGCCCTGATACATCAACATGTGTACGTATATATATGTGCATGCATGTGCATGTATGTATGCATTCATTCACTCAAAATACATTTATGCAACACCTAAAGGTACATTGTGGCTATAGTAGCAAGGAAATCAAATGAGTTTACCATTACTGCTATCAAGATGAGTGGATAACTACATTGTAGCAGAAACTGTTTGGTGTCAGTAACCCCCTTCCATTTTACCATGTAGAAAAAAGAAACAGTCTTTCCCAATGGAAGCTGAAAACACTAAGGATTCACTTCTGCATGGATATGTGACAAAGTTTGGAAAGACTTCTTAAAATTTTCTCTCCTTTTTAAAAATTGCGACACTAAATTCTGACTTTGTACACAGATGGAGGGGAGCAGCCTATAGATCTTTAGCCATTATCACAATACAAGGAGGAGTCAAATCTTAGAACAAGTTAGTAAATTGAGGATCATGTCATGGAAAGAAGAAAAAATAAAAAAGAGAGAGAGAGAGAGAGAAAATGTGGGTTCTTGTTGACATTGCTTAGCTCCTGAACAAGCTATAAAATTCTCATGCTTCTAGACCTCTTGTTATTTTATTTATTAAAAAACTTTCTGTTAAACAGCTTTTGGGGGAGGGTATAATCAGAGGATATTCTAATTTACACAACTTCATAGTCTAGTCATACCCAATTCACCTGATTTTCTACACAAGTGTTCCTCCTAAAATTACATGAAATGACAAGGCTTATATAAAATGTCTCATTTCCAAGTCAAGATTTTCAACAAACCAACATTTTAGTAATTTCTGAAAGTTGATAAATTACTAATCTATATTCAACAAATAAAATTTCTTTGTAATTGGCATATTACAAAGAAATAAATCACTGAACATTAGTACACATCCTCATTTTCTTCTCCTAATTTTCCTTTCTATAACTCTTCAATTTGAGAAATTAAATTCAAAAGATTTGAAGTCTCAAATGAATTTCTACCTTTACATAAATCTAGTTGTCTAATAGTTAAAATTTACCAGCTCTATTAAACTTGAATTTATGCTATCACATTCCTGATATTAAGTTAAACTAATCCACAGAGAACCAGAAAGTTCCTTGCAAACAAAAACACACACACTTCTTTCTGTTACGATTATTTATTGTTGATGACTGCAAAAAGCTAAAGCAAAACTGAACGTATGGGTTAAGATAGCCAGACCTCAAGAGTCTCAGAATGAAAGATTAAAGTGAGACAGGCAAATGTTCTGTGTTTCAGAGCTCTTTGTCTCATCTATTTACTTAATACAACGTGCGAAGTGCTGAGAAGTACGAATCGGTAAGCTCGAACTATAATTAATGAGCAGCGTCTTTGGTGTTCTGGGGAATGTCCTGTTACAACTAAAGTCAAAGGGATGGAATGGCAGGGAGTGTATTTAGGGGAGAGCAAGCAGCATAATGTGCCTTGCACGGAACGTATCGGTTGACATAAGAGGAATGACTTCTCATGACTCTACACCAAAAGTGAAGATGCCAAAGAAGAGCGATAAGTCGTTTCCTACAGTTTCCATTTTAAAAAAATTACAGGATTTTTCAACTCTTCTATAAAATGAAGAATTATACCTCTTTAAATCTGACACTTGTAGACTGAGGTGATCACCATTGTGAAAACACTTTTAAAAGCGATTATTGCACACAAAATAATTTGTACTTAATATTTATTTAAACAGATTATTGTTCCTACAACTAAGAGCCTAATATCCCGCTATTCTACTGAATTTGACAATGCAAATGTATCATAGCCACAGCAATTAAGGGCACCTGGCTCTTATTTCCCATGCTGAAAGGAGATAAAAATAAATTTTTAGTTATTCTTTGCTGCTATAACAAACTATCATAAATGACATGGCTTAAAACAACACAAATTTATTCTATTACAGTTATGGAAGTCAGAAGTCTAAAATAAATTTTATGGGATTAAAATTAATGTGTTGGCAGGGCTGATTCTTTCTGGAGGCTATAAGGGAGAAATCCTTCATTTGTCTTTCCTCCCCCAGCTTCTGTGGTCACATAACTTTTTTCCTTACTTAGGCCTTTTTGTCTCACTGTTGGCAGGACTTGTGTGATTTTATTTAGGAACCAGCTGGATAATTTGGGATCATCTTCTCATTTCAAAGCTTTTAACTTAATCACATTTACAAAGCCCCCTTTGCCATAAAAGATAACATTATCAGGTGCCAGAGATTACCAAATGGATCTCTTTGATGTGGGGGTATCATTTAAGATCACATCCACAGTTGGTGGTAGATGTCTAACTATGCAGAGGTCTTGACTTGATTGTCTTGTAAAGAGAGAAAAGGATCAATAATCAAAATCAAACAACAATAATTAAATATGAAAACCCTTAATAATAATAATAAGATTTATGAAGGATCTCTGGAAGTTAAGAATGTAGGTTACCAGTGAACCTCATCTCTGTACACTTACTGGATATATGCTCTCTCTTAATGTAAATATTGCAAAAGATAATATTCCTCAATGCTGAATGACAGTAACTGGAGGTTACAAAGGGAATTGAAATACTTTGTAATGATGCCTGCCTTTGATTCAGAATGTACCCAGGAAACTGTATCTGCATTTATCTCCATTAATTAAATAGGTAATAAAATGAGAACATCTTAAATGCAGTCAAATACAACTCTAATTTGTGCAAACATCTGGAAATTTAAGCTAATTCATATTTTAAATAATTTACAAACTGGGCTAACAAGTTGCAGGGGGAGGGAGAAAGATGCTCACCTTAAATAATAAATCCTTCTTCCCATAACGAAGCTCCTTCAGCTGGGCTTGGATTTTTTTTGACTGCAAGAGCAGAAACAAGGATTAGTGCTTTAATTTCATTTACATTTTCAAACTTGATGATTAAAATTCTTTCGAACTTCACAAAAATGAACTTTGCTGCTAAGGAAAAGAGTCCAATGATTTTGGAAATGAAACAGAAAAGCTTGCTCTCCACTTTGAGAGTACAACATTATTCCAGGCAAAGAGGGAAAACCAAAGCCTGCGAAAAAACAAACAAACAAACAAACAAAATAAAAACATATTTTTAAAAGGTAATATTAAAAGAAAGTGACTTACCCTTTCTCCTCTCATCCAAAGAATTTGAGTCACCCAGGCATAGCCAACACTAATTTTAATATGTTATTTTTGAGTTTTAGAAAGAGGGGGAGGGAAGGAGAACCAGAGGATGAGAAGCATTGATGGGAAAGAGAAGCATCGGTTGGTTACCTTCTGTGCGTGCCCAAGGGAACAGCCGGCAACACAGCCATGGGCACCAACAAGGAATCATACTGGTGACCTTGCATTCAGCCCCTGGGACAACACCCAACCAAGTGAGACACACCAACTGGGCTGGCCAACCCCAATTTTAAATGCCAAATATATCTCTGCAATCGTTGGCTTCGGTTTTCACTGTTTATTTGTATTATTTACTAAAGGAAGATTAAATATGGATAAGTTTAAATTGACCACCAATTTTGTTTTTGAAATGTGTTCAAGGAGAAGGCAGCAAGCAGAAGAGACAGGAAGTGAGGAAACACTTAGAATGCCAAGATGCTGAGGTTAAGGGTGTCTGCCCTTTAGAAGTATGAGCTTTTTAAGAGAGCCATTACTAATGTAAAAGTGCTTGTAACAGGAATCTCTTTCAGCAGACATATTTGGCTACCACGTTGAAATACAGTCTGACAAACCACAATGGATAAGCATGATTCCATTTTTCCAGAACAGACCGAAATTCAAACATTCTAACTTAAAAACCTCAGTCATTTGTCTCTCTACATCAAGAATATTAGTTCCAATTCTTCAGTAGAAGACATAGAACACTGATAGATTATCATAGTCACATGAAAAATGATGATTAAAAAATAGTTGAGTGAGAATATAAAATAATGCAGTCACTTTGAGAAATAACTTGGTAACATATTGTAAGCATATATGTACTGCATTATAGGGCAATCCTTTGTAGGTATTTACCCAAGAGAAAATATAATGTGTAGATGATTGTTTAGAGCATCTTTTTTCATAATAGTCAAATGTTGGAACTGCATGTCCATTAGCTGGTGAATAAAAACAAGTCATGGTATGTCCATGAAATGGAACACTAGAACACTATTGAGCAGTTCTTAAGAAAGAATTAAGTACTGAAACATATAACAGTGTAGATGAGTGTCAAATGCTTTAAACCATGTGAAAGAATCCAGTAACTAGAAATTATATTTTGTATAATATCATTCATATAATATCCTACAAAAATATAAACAAAAGAATAGGAAGAATAATCAGGTTAGTATTTTACATCAGCTGAGGATTGATTGTAGAGATTATAAAACAGCAAAAGGAAATTTTGGGGTAATGGTAATGTTATATTTTTTATATTGTTTTTCAAGGACACTGTCTTCATTTCCCCTCTCCACACCTCCCCCACACTGATCCAACCCATTAAAAATGTATATGTAAATGGAATATACTGTATGTAAATTGTATCTTAATGAAATTCAGTTTTAAGAGTAGCTGGCCATAGTGCATAATAAACAAAATATTCTTCTGGTACTATTATAGCCTCATAAACTCTGTGGAAAGAAAGTCCTCTTTAATAAATAAAGTCCACTCTTATATTTGAAATGTTATAATTTTCCCAGCATACACTCAGTGTACATGAGTCTTCCACTAAACCAACTGCAAGCATACTGTGATTGTGTCCTAGTACATTCAGAACATTTCTAACCATGCAAGGTAGTCGAGCTTGCAAAATAGGAGATTATGGTGCTAGTTTCCAAGTCATTATCCATTGCTGGAAGTACCACCAATTAGAGTACAAAATGGAAAGTGCTGTAAATGATATACCACTGCAAGGTTCTAATATTAGAAACGTAGTTTTTCACGGACATCCTGCATTTTGTAATTCTTTGAATCAGGAAGCTGATAAGAGAGAACAAACAGAAAACAAAATGAAATAAAAAGAAATGAGAAAAGAAGGAAGGAGAAAGGAGAGAAGGAGAGAGGGGAAATGGTGATGTGATGGGGGACAGAGAGAAAGAGAGAAGGGAGGAGAAAGGAGAAGGAGAGAGGGAAAAGAGAGTGAGATAGGAAGCAAGGGAAGAAGGGAGGAGGAGTTTGATGTATTAACAATTCAGAATTATGTAATCAGACTCCATACCCAGAAGGGGCAAGGATTTGTGGTTTCTTACAAGCTAGCAAGGTTTCATTTTCATTAAAAAAAAAAAGCATCCTTTTTTCCCTGCTATGGTTAGTGAAAGTAAAATGCATGACATAATGCAGAGGAAGACAAGGAGCCGTCATTATGCGTATATGGCTGCTACTGGCTCTAGAGAAGGAAACTCACACCTGAGCACCCAGCACCTTGAATTTGTACTTCCACCTCAGGACTCTATATTTACCACAACTCTGCTCTTGCTCACACAAAGACTCCCAAGTGGCCCCAAGTAATGATATTTCAGACGCAGCATCTCTCCCTTGTTATATGAACTTTATTTCTGAAACATTTCCTGGTTTTCATGGCTATCTTTAATGTTGCCCTACCATTTTCAGTAAAGGACTATTTCTGTTATCTTTCTCAACTTGAAATGCACAGTTGATTAGCTTTCTTTTCCTGTTGCTGCAATCTGCTCTCTAGGACCCATGCATAGCCAAAACAGTGTCAGAGGAAAACATACTTTCAGTTTTTCTCCATAGTGTTGATCAGTATCCATGGAGAATGAGAGATTCCCACTACATCGGGTGCATGTGATTTGGCCAACTTCACTTTAATTCTCTCACACAATTAAAGTGCTACATTGAAGTGTCAGAAAGGGCTCATTTAAACCATTTGGGCATTCATTTTTTAATGCATACTCATGCTGAATGCACAGAATATAATTTAAACTTTTCTTCATAACTTGGATTTATGATTAAAATATCAATTTTGTATCATGCATTAATTCATTCAGAAACTATAATCAAAACCTACAAGTCTTTTCCCTGCACAAAGTGAACGTGAATTGCTAGATTTCCTGAGCTTAGTTATATTTATTTCAAAATAATTTGTTAGAAATTTTCATCACAGTCACTCATCACTTCTCTGCATCTGGTATTCCAGTCTTCTAATATTCATTGAGTTAAAAAGCAAAATTCTATCTAAATATTTAATAGGCATATGATCAGTGAGAATAAATGCATTTTGAGTGAGTGCATCTCTACTTTGTGATGCACATTGGATTGAAACCCCGCTGACACTGACTGCTTTCTTTTAGCTTGTTGGCATCATTTTCAAAAATTAAATTTTTCAGACGGGTACTCTTCAAACGATTGAGATATTACTACATTGGGGATTTGAGTATTTTTCTTTTATATATGTTAATGATCTTAAATGTAATTCTAAACGTTGGTCCCTGTGAGTCATCAATTTTCTCAAGTCCATAACAAAAATAAAGTTTGTGATGATGATGATTATAATTATAATAAAAAGAAGATAAAGGAGGTAAGAAAGATAGAAGATGTTGTTTATGATAGACCACTTTAGCTGGGCTTATTTTCCCTTCTAGAAACTATCATTCAGTTGGAGATTGTTCTTCCCTACAATTTCATATTCAAATGCCATTTCTTTCATGAAATAATAGTGATAATGATATGCCGGTACATGATATTTACAGTACCTTCTATTGTTTTTCTTATTTTCCTTGGCAGAGTAAAATAATGACCATCCATTAGTTGTCAGTGGGACTTGGACATTTTATGCATCTACAGATAGCGAACATTTAGGATCATGGATCCAAAAAGCAAGCTCCTTTTAGCTTCTAAACCAATAGAAGTCATTACTCTTCTGTTTTGGTGGTGGTGGTGGTGAAAGAAGTAATAAAATTTTCCAGTTACATTGAAGATAATTTATAAGGACAAGAATGTATGCCTTTCTTATAACCCAAATTTCAAGTCTCAATTTGCTCCATAAATAAAGGGATAGGATAAGTGTGTAAATTATAATGAATTTATTCAATTTATTTTCAACCTTATGCAATACTAATATATAAAGTGTCTGGTAAATCATAAATAAGAATGCAAAATAATATATTCTTTAAGGAATTGAGATGAAGAAAAACTATGAGTCATTTCTGAAGTAAAGGAGTTAAAAATACAGGTGGACCTAGGCTGTGATTGTTTTTAAACACTACAGAAACCCTCTCCTGGGAGTCGCCTCTCTTTCATGTACATGGGCAGGCACAAATAACGCCCCTCTCTTATTACAGTATCTTTGATTACACAATCATAAGCACATAATTCTACAACATAACAGTATCGCACTATATGACATTTTAGGTGAAATGTTCAAACTAAACTACAAATGATTACAGCCATATTAGTGCCCTACCAAGCACACTCAAGCAGGCCGTACTTTTGCGGGACCCTGTCCACGAGTATTATGGGGACCGCAGGACATTGGCAACCATCTCACAATATAGTTTCAGTCCACATATTTCTTATTCAGAACTGTTCTGCTTGCTTACCATCTAGAAAGTAATATTAAGAAATTGCACACTACATATGTAATATTTCTAGATACTAAGAAAATACAAACAGTATAAGAGGTGATCTCTACCCAAATTGAAAAGTATAATGAAAGAAATACTACAACCCATTCAGTTTGATTTTTTTTATCTTATGGGGCATTCCCAGGGACAATACCTGTAATTCCCAGGTATTGAGAATGTATATTCATTTCATATATGATATTATTATATGGCTTTTTAATTTTCATGTTCGACTTTAACTATAATGTTTATAATAATCACTTGTGCATGTCCATCAAGGAGTGTTCTCAACTTTAACAAAAGAAATCCAAAATTCTGGATCGGCGTATGACTACCAAACTAATGATACTTTCCGTTTCCCTTCAACTTGACCGGGCAGGTGACCCGGCCCCGGCATGCCACCGCTTCCTACTTGCACTCCTAAAAAGCAGCGCTGGTGAGTCACCAGGGAATCTTCCCCGTCTCTCCTGCTAGAAGGTGATAATAGTGGGAAGAGGTTTTAGAAACAAAAGTTGGCTGCACATTCAGGAAATGACCGAGGTGTTTCACCAGTTCTGTGCCTTATGTCTAGACTGTTATGGGAAGGGGTCAACTTTCAACCTGTTTAAGCCTCTGTTCTTGTTCCTCAAACTGCTTTTCCTTCCCCTTTTTTCACAGGCATCAGATCAGCGTCATGGCATGAAGACTCTCAGGCCTATTCCTTATTATTCCCATCTTTGTTCGTGCTGCTCAGAGGAAACTAACCCAGTGATTTGGGTCTCTTCTCCTTGAGGTATAAAGAATCACTAGGGACACTGTCACCACCATCTCATAACCACCACTAAGAATTACTTACTATGAGCTGCATTTCTACAATATTAAATCAAGGATCATAAAGCAAAAGTAGATTTTGGTAATCAGGAGTACAGGAAATTGATTTTAGTTAAACCTGGATTAAGAAGAATAACTTTTTTTTTCACCTAAGAAATGCAACAATCATCATTTTGGGATATGTAGTGTTGAAACATCCAAAGGTATCTACAAGTTTTCTTTAGTTAATCCAATCTTTGTGTGTATGTTAGAAGGGGAAAAGTTCACTGTATATCTAAGTTAAAAAAATTGGCACTAATATTGTTTCCATCCAGCTGAGGGTAGAAGAGAAAATTGACTCACCTCTTCTGCATGGATGCCGCACAGCTTGTTTCCTGACAAGAGTTTGTTTTTCAAGCTTTTATTCTGAGGAAAGAGACATTGTTTTATTACTAAGAATAACAAAATACTAAGAATTCCTTTAAATATGTCAGTCACATTGCATTTCTCTATGTTTTGTTCGTGAGCAAGTTCTTTATGATATGAAACACAATGGATTTAGATAAACCGAGTAGAATCTGTGATGTAAAAGACTTACTTCTGTTAAATTTTTGATGTATTAGCATTAACCCATTCTTAAAAAAAAAAAAAAGATGGAACTTTCTTTGGCCTTATATTTAACCTCTGTCATATATTTTTATATCTTATTTTATAAAATCATGTTGTAATTTTTGTTTCAAATCTGCAGTTGATGCTAAGTTCTAAAAGCATCCCTAAAAACAGCAAGCATTTATTTGTACTACCCCTTGGATACAGGTCACCTTGGACACTACTGTAATATAGCCACAGACACATCAGGGTCTGCTTTCTCTTTAAATAGGTAGTTTTCGAGTCCTCTTATATTCCTGACACCAGTTAATTGCTTTTGAAGGGCTTCTTGATACTAAGAAGCTATTTTGTCTTCCAAGCCTCATAAGTATGTTCTCTCTTGCTTGTCTGTATACAGACAGATCAGTTAACAAACTTCTCATAATTTTCCTAGATTCTTGGGTAAATGTTTGTTACTTCTAACATAAAAGCCAAAGGCTCTTAGCCCTCTGCATCTAAGACCTTACAGCTATTTAATTATACCTGTCTCATCACACTCAGGCAGCTGCCCCAGTACCTGAGTACCCAGCCCCCTATTAGAGAGGCGGCTAAAGGAGAGCAGAAAACTTTGTAAAACCCCCAGGATTTTGACTTCATAGTGTTTCTTCAGGAGCAAACAGAGTGATGGTAAAGTACATCTGCATAATGACTCTAAGAGAGTCTATTTGATGAGCACTATGAGCAAATTGAACAAAATTTATGCAGAGTAAATGAATAACTGAATAAAAGGATGCATTGAATTTAAGAGCTCTCCACTCACAATTCTCACAGGATTTTGAACATCATCTTCTATTTTATTTTTCTGTCATGCAAAGAGGAAGTACAGCTGCCTCAGTTCAAAATAATTTTTTGCCTATTTTTCCACTTTAGCTACGAGTTGAAATTCTAAAATGCTTCTTTGAATTTCAACACCATAATATGTTTTACACATATGAGGGGTTATCTTGATTCACTCAAGTAATGTCTTTTTGCAAATATTTGTATACATAATACAAGCAAAAGATTACAGTTTTAAGGAGACTTTAATAATATACATTATTTCTACATTTAAAATCTTGTAACTATAATAATGGCATACATACTAATGTTCTAACTCTGCAGTGTTGCTCAGATTTTAGGTTAAAATATTCCCTAGTTTTCTTTCTGTTTTTGTCTATGATTTTTGACACATGCATTATTAAATATTTTAAAATAAAATGGTCCCCTTTTCCTTTTTTATTGTTCCTATTGCTTTGTACATAGAGATATATCTCTAGAGAGTTGATATGCATTTATATTTTTCATCTTTTTTATGGTTATATTGTTTTAGTGGAAGACTGTTGAAATTCAAATAAGGCCTATAGTTTGTTTAATAGTATTGTATTAATGTTAATTTACTGATTCAATAATTATCACTTTCTATGATGTTACATTAGAGGTTTTGGGTAAAGGTACATAATAACATTCTGTATTAATTTGCCATGCTCTTTTCTATGCAGAGAAAGATATTGCAAAGTAAGAAGTTAAAATATCCAAAAATAAAATTTAAATAAAAATAAATGAGTAAAAATTGAACAAAACACATCTGGTGTGAAGATTTATGTGCCAACAAAAAGTATCCATACCTGATTAACTTTTTTAGAAATGATAATAAAGTTTGTATATTTAAAAATTGGTAAGTATAGTCTATACTGCTTAAAATTTGCATCTCCACTTAAACTTTTCTTTCTTTCCTCTTTGCCTTTGGTTCATTCTGTTCAATTCTGAGGTGAGAGACAAAGCAGAGAATAAAACATCATATCCCTGGAAATGTCTGCGATAGACTTGGACAATGCACTTCATTGGCACCGGGAAAGCTGCCACTCCTCAGCATGGACATCATCCAAAAATAAGCAGTGATTATACTGTGTGTCCAGAGTCAGCTCTGGCAGTAGGTAATTCTGGGCAACTGTGTAAAGCAATATGTTTCCATTAAGCTAAATGTCATTTCTAGAGCTTAAGAATTACAGCATTTCACTATTTTGAAACGTATCCAGAACTGGGAATAATTAATTATAATCACCCACAATGGGGCTAATTATGGCACACAAGGGAGACTTGTCAAGGCCCATACTGAGATTATTCTTAGAAGGCACATTCTTCAGAATGTAGATGGCACAGAGTCCCAGACCATGCACTGATACAACCTCTCCACTCGTAGTTAGTGACGATACTTCTTTAATTATGGAAAAATTATGGCTTGATAGTATGTAGGCATTGAAAACATAGTTTTTACTGTTTTGTAATCAGTATCATTACATTTTGTGTCATTTCATCTACCTTCCACATAAAGAATCTCATCTATATCAAATTTAACAGTATTTTTATAAGATCTAAAATGTAATTATGCCCCAAATGCCAGGATCTTATTATGACTATGCCTCACTTGAGGGGATGTAAGTAAAAGTATATTTAAAGTCATCAAATACTTAAATATCTGTTCTTTCTGTCTGTCACTCTTCTACTATCCTTTCATCTAATAACCATAATTTTGAATTTTCTAATGAGAAACATTTTCCATGCTAATTTCAGGTGGCTTTGTGTGATACTGACTCTACCCACTATATCAAGAGAAAAGAAGGAGGCTCAAGCCCAGCCTGTCAGAGCCTTTGTTCAGGTTTAGTGAAGTAACAAAAACATTACTGATGAGACTCAAACATAAATATTTTATCTTTGAGAATTAGTGAGAAAAAGGCATTGACATTCATCACTAAATCAGAAGTTATCTGAGAGTGGCCCTAACATAGTGGAGGAAAAAAACACTTGAGTATATAAAGTCTTTCCAGCAAGTATCCAGCTGTGCAATATGAAAAATGGAGACATTTATTGAAGAAAATACAAAATACAAGAAATATTGTACATAAGACAATGACGACTCAGTGCCCTTCAAAGTAGGCGCCTTGGAACCTCACACAGTTCTCCCAGTCACGATCAGTTTCCCCATTGTATTTTCCTGAATCTCATCAATGGTCTGAAATCCCTTCCCTTTCAAAGGTATTTTAGTTTTGGGAAAAGCCAAAAGTTGCAAGGCACCAAATCTGGGCTTTGCAGGGCTAAGTCACCTGGGTGATTTGAGGTTTCACCAAAAATCTCTGCATGAGATGATGCATGAGTAGGCAAGTTGTTGTGATGAAGCTGCCAGTCACCTGTGGCCCACAGCTGTGGGTAATTCTGAATCATCCCAATTGTTTCCATGTAGGAGTGTTCAAGCTTATTGCAAAATTTGATGCAGATTTGGTGCCCTACTTGCTCAGTCATTTTGAATGTGATGACCATACAGTACACATGCCCACTCAACAGTGCTTACCACCCCCACTGAATAGTGCAGTGAAGTCCTCATTGTTCACACATGCACATTCCAGTCCACTCTCCTTGGCTGCCAGGTTATATCAACTTTATGCAAACCTTTCTCATTATATTAGCCATGGTTGGGCTTTTTCTGAAGAGGCCTTTACATAGAAAAATACTAAATTCTGGTGATGTTGGAGCCCTCTCTTCTCTCCTTTATACAGCCTTGTCTGAAGCATGTATACTGGGTTTTTTCATTACATTTTTCTAGCACCAGCCATTCTATTCTCTTGAGGCCATGCTGAAATCTTTTTTGCCCACCCTACAATCACATAATTCCTTCACTCTCTTAATATTCAAAGAAGCAAAGTTCATCCAAGGAACTATGATTTTATCTAGTACTAATGGCATAGCTTATCAGGATGTGGGCAGAGAACATATCTATGCAATTTGCCTTTTCTAAATGTAAGGCAGATCTCACTTACCACCTACTTAAGTAATTCCTCCCAATTGGTTGCTGTACACATTAGAGGTGGGTTAAAGTAAATGCCCCTACAACCTTCTTGGGAACCCCATTTGTATATGTCTCAGCCCTACCTAAAAACGTAATTTCTTCTTTCCCAATGCCCAGATGAGAAAACTCAAACTCAAATCTGGCAAAACAGAAAATTGTTCTTAAATAAACAATACATCTGCTTAATCTAGTTTTGTTTTTTGTCTGTGAACTTAAAGCATTGTATTTTCAGTATATTTTACATGGTGTCTCAAACCCAGCAAACATTCTGGGCTACAAAACAGAAACAGAAACAAACCTAGAATATTTCTATAATCTTGCTATGTGGAAAAGTAAAAATATCCAAATTACTGTGAGTAATTTTACATAGCACTTTAAAGTAAAATTGGGTGTTAATTGGGATTTTTGTTTGCAAACAATAGAAACCAATGATGGATAAAACAAGCAAAACATGAATTTATATTGTGAGGATTGCATGTGGAATAAAGAGAAAGCCTGGGGAATAAGGCTCAGAAAATACGCAGGAACCAAGGAGGAGGCGGTATCCATAATTACAAGACAGGAATAGAGCTATTGTGACAGCTAAATAAGAAGCTGTAACTCGCTGTACTTAATCACAAGGTGAAATGATGAGGTCTCAATGCATTTTCCTGGTGCAAGTCAGAACTTGGGACCTCTTAGGATTGTCAAATATAATAAATTATGCAAATGTGCTTATCACATTATTTTCTGGATTTAAATAAATACACCACTGCTGCTACACAACTGAAAACATGAGCCAATGCTGCTAAAGCGCAATTAAATGTGAACCGAAAGTAAAAGCACCTGCGGTGGTATTCAAACTAAAACCAGTCATTGCTGTCTCACTGTGAAAAGCATCTCCAATTTTAGAACTTTCTAAAACTGATGTGCAAAAAACCACTGTACCTGACTGCTTGAGATCCACATTTGTTTCCATTTAAATGTGTTTTTAAACTGCCTGGAAAATGGGCATGCCTTTTGAAATAGCCATCTTTGCAATTGAAAATCTTACGTGCTGTATTAAGAAAAAAAACAGAATTTAGGGGTAATATGAAATGTAAGTGCTTTGCTTCAAAAATAGTGGCAAATGTTATGATGTTTTACAGTTGTCTCAGAGTCCTTTACTGAGAACATCTCAGTAAAGGGATGTGGTTCAGGACTGAGATGGAAACCATGAGTGTTTACTTTATCAATTCTTAGATGCAATTTTTTTCACTGTTTAATGTTTATGAAAACAGATATGGTCTGCAGTATTAGGCACTTTTTATGTAGTATTTATGGTTTCCCCAACTCAAAAACAATTAAATTAGATAGTTTACTTTAAAATTGTTGAATCCTTAAATATAAAAATTGTTATTTCAAAGTCGTGGTTTTTAAATGAGAGGTAAAGAGGTCCACAATGACAAAGAAAGTTTTCTTTCATTTAGAAAAGTTTATTTGTGAAGAAATGAGGGAAAATAAGAAACATGTAGATGGGCTTTTTATTTATTCTAAGCCACATAGAAGAGAAAAGTAGAATTTCAAAATGGACTGAGATAACTGGTTTACAAAATAGTTTTAAATTGATAATGGAGAAAAGACAGAAGGGAATCAGCCATTCACCTCCATCATAATCTAAATGCAGAGCGTTTAACCACCAACAGGAGGACTCAAAGGCTCTGGAGAGGCATCAGCTGGGGGACTGACACTGTGAGGTCTTTCAGCTTGTAAAGGGGTCAGCCAAATAATAGGGAATAACAAGAGAAGGAAGAATATATGCAGCAGAAATTTAAATGTTCAATTAATTATGCATAAGATTCTGGTGAAAGAGTGTTATGTTAGCTATGTGGGGACCTGTATGCATTGAAGCTGTGATACTGAATGCTTAACGTCACAATCACATGATCAGGCTTATTCTTTAGAAAGATAAGGGAGAAATAAATTGGATTTCAAATTCAGAAATATGTCTAATGTTTCCCCCCATGCAGGTTTGAATAGCAGTTTAGGTAGTATTTTATAGTCTGATAGATACATGAAAGAGTGCTCAGAATTACTAATTATTAGGGAAATGAAAAGCAAGACTACAAGGAGATTTTATCTCACACCTGTTAGAATGGCTGTCATGAAAAGACAAGAGGTAACCAGTGTCGGTGAGCAACCCTAGAACTCTGTTGGTGGGAATGTAAATTGGTGTGGCCACTGTGGAAAACAGAAAGAGTTCCTCAAGACAGCAGAAATAGAATAGCCTATCACCCAGCAATCCCATTTCTGGGTATTTATCCAAAGGAAATAAAAACAGAATGTCAAACTTTTTTTTTTTTAAAGTATTTATTCTATTCATTTATTTATTTATTTTTACCGAGAGGGGAATGGAGGGAGAAGGAGAGGGAGAAAAACATGTATGTGTGAGAGAAATACAGATCAGTTGCCTCTTGCACACCTCCAACCAGGGGCCTGGCCTGCAACCCAGGCATGTGCCCTCACTGGGAATCGTATAAGCAACCTTTGAGTTTATGGGACACAGCCCAATCTACTGAGCCACACCAATCAGTGTGAAACAGGATTTTAAAAAGTTGCTTGCACTCCCATGTTCGGTGTAGCGTTATCCACATGAGCTAATATGTGGAAACAACCTAGGTATCCATGAACAGATGAATGGTTAAAGAAGACATTAATGTAGACATATTATTCAGCCATAAGAAGTAAGGAAATACTGACATTACAGCAACATGGATGGACCTTGAAGTCATTATGCTAAGGAAGATAAGTCAGAAAGAGAAAGACAAAAACTGTGGGCTATCTCTCATGTTTGGAATCTAAAAAACTGAACTTGTAGAAACAGAGAGTACAGTAGTGGTTTTTAGGGAGTGGGAAGTAGGGGAAATGAAGAGATAGTGATCAAATGGTATTAACCTCCAGTTAGAAAATGAGTAAGCGCTGGGGATCTAATATACAGCACAGTGATTGATTGTCGGTGTTGTAATTACTGGTATACTTAACAATACTGTATTAAATACCGATACTGTATTAATTACTTCAAAGTTGCTAAGAGAGTAGATCTTAAATGTTCTTGCCATAAAAAAGATAATTTTACAATGTGATAAAGGTGGGATACCTTTAAACCTGGACAATGCTATCTGTCGATTACACCTGAACAAAACTGGGAAGCAAATCACAGGCCGCTGAATGTATGTGTGTGCTTACACTTGTATTTGTTAAATGCTTATCTTGTGCTAGCTATTCTACAAAGTGCTTTACAAAAATTATTTCATTGTATCCTCACAGCATTTTAGAAATGACAAACCTGAGGCTTAATAATGTTATTTAACCTGCTTGTATCCAAGCAACTACGAAGTGGCAGAGCTGGGACTAGTCCAGGTCTAGCAACTGCCAGAACCCATGATCTTCTCCATCATGCTCTATGGCCTTTATAATTCCCCTCTGCTTTTAAAAACAGTGAAATAAATAGAAGTCCTGGATTTCTACTAACAAATGGACAATAACCAAAATGGATGTAAACATGGAATTGGTCTTTGAATTTTAAATTCCAAATACATGTATATTCTCCAGTCAATCTAATCCCACCAGGGAACACATAAATTATGGTTTATAAAGTAACTTTTTCCCTAGAGCAATAACTAGGCAAAGTAACTTATGTTGTGAAATTATTAGGAAAGATCGGTTAATTCACTCATAGTTACTCCTTAGAAGATTCTCCTCCTGATCCGCCCAGTTAAGATGTGAATACCTGTCATCCTCTGTTTGCAGTTCTGCTGAGAATTCCCAGTTCAATGCAGCCATTTTTTTTTTTTTTTCTGGGAACACACCTGAGTGACTAAAAAAATAGCCCTCTTTCTTCAACTTTGTGAAAGAATGTAATTCTTTTTTTCTTTTTTTTAGTTTTATTATTTTTTTTTTTTTGTTTTTTACCATTTCATCCAGCTCAGGATAAAAAGGTGTTTGAACATGTTTTCATGTTCACATACAAGTGGCACAATTGCATAAGACATGCCAAAGCTATGTGATTTAAGGTTAACACCATTAACTTTAAAATTGTTTTGTTCAATCTTTGCTAGTCAGTCTCCATCACATACAGGATGACTACAGGTCATCAGTGCTTACTTATAAGAATAAATCTGGCCCTGCCTTATTATTTATGATTTCGCTGAAGCTTGCCTTATACCCATTGTTGTGAGCAATTCCTTTCTAAACTAGTATTAGTGAGGATCTGATGCTGTAATTCAGGCCAGACAATAAAGTTTAGGTGTTATACATTTCAAAGGGAGATGATTATATAATACTTGAGGTTTCTTTTTTCCTTCCAACATCACTGGGAAATTACTACGATGAGCGGCAGGAAGATAGGCTAATCTTTTGTTTTGTTTGTTTTGTTTTGTTGCTTCAAGCTTACATAGTTAGGCCTATCTATGGTTTTATACATTGAATTGATTGGGACATTGATAGAATAAAGATTGTGCTTTAGTATTACCATATATCTGATTCCATGAATAACTGGATGTATCTCATTAAAGTAGAAATGAGACCAAATTTTCTTCATATGATCCTAATCTGAATTTGTTACACAATTCTATATGGAATTAATTCCTTCCAACCAAAGGAAAAAATAAGTTCAAATTATGACTTCAGGAATAAGAAAGAAAAAATATTTACAGGTAAAAAGCACAAGTATTCAGTATACTTATATTGGTGGAAATACAATGGAAAGTTTTGCTCTACTTTCAAACATTAAGTAGATATGCCTATTTTATAGGTATATACAAAATAAAATAGAATTTGTACTCTCAGTGTCTATACCTATAGTTAAGTAGAATCTGTACTGATTCAAATGCCTGTTCTTAGAAAATAGTTCAGTGTGATTAATAACGTTCACTTCACTAGGATATTACACTTCTTTTTATTACAAAGTAATCCGGATTCTACCTGACATAATAGAACAAGTTGAGCTATGCTAAGATGTTAACACTGGTTAGATAGTTTCTTCTGGAGGTCTGCTCTAACCACACTTGAGCTTGTTTAAAGCTGCTGGCAACAACTAAAGAAAACCACTTAGTATTTGTTATTAAATAAAGAAGCTCAAATAGATCAATAGAGAAGTCTGAGGTAAATTTGATACTAAAATCAAACTGTCCTTTATTTAGTGTCAAATGCATCTGCTACTACCTTTCCCTTAAGCAAAAGCTTGCTGAGTCCTATATGAAAGTTTGCTCATGTACCTTCAACATTAAGCATTCTTCCAGTATCATTTTTCTGCTTATTTAAAACTTAATAATCCTGTTACAGCAGCTATACTCCAAGTGATTGACCATGCTGTGAGGAGAACAAGGATTGCTAGTTCTATGCAGACTTGCTCCTGTGAAAGGAAATCATATCAGTGTTATTCCTGGCCTGTGAATGATTAATTCGATCTTGGAGAAAACATCTGTGCCCAGAGTGCATTCCGAATGCAGTGGAGGAGGCAGCTGCTCATACGATGATGCCAAGAAATTTCATGGCAACATTACCTCTCTCCATCTCAGTTCTGGCCTCTAATTGTGTCCAAATATTTACCGTTAATGACAGAGTCCTAGTTTTGATTTGATTTATCACTTATTCATTCATTCTTCAACTATTAAATCAGTACTCCTGTAACCCTTGTACAGTGGGTACAAACACATTGACATAGATTATTGATTCCACATTACATGTCATTAGGGAATGCAAATTAAAACAGTAATGAGGTACCACTACACATCTATCAGAATAGCTAATGCTCAAATTGCTGACAACACCAAATTCTATGGAAGATAAGGAACAACGGAAGCTCTCATTCACTGCTGGTGAGACTTCAAAATGGTACAGTCACTTTCGAAAATAGTTTGCCATTTTCTTACAAAAATGTATATATTTTTACCATATGATTTGGAAAACATACTCCTTGAGATTTACCCAAAGGAGTTAAAAATGCCCATCCACAGAAAACCTGCACAATGATACTTGTAACAGCTTCATCCACAATCACTAAAACTTGGAAGCAACCAAGATAAATTTCAGTAGCTGAATGAATGAATAAACTGTGGAATACCCAGACAATGGAATCTGATTCAGTACTAAGGAGAAATGATCTATCAAGCCGTGAAAAGACAAGGGGTAAATTTAAATGCACATTACTAAGTCTAAAAATTATACTGAAAAGGCTACACACTGTAAGATTCCAACTATATGATACTCTGGGTAAAAAAGTAAAATTATGGAGAAAGTGAATGGATCATTGTTTGCTAGGCGTTTGAGAGAGGGAGACATGAACAGGCAGATCACAGCATTTTCAGAACAGTGAAAACTATTTCCTAGGAGAAAATAGTTTCTTAAAGGTGGATGTATGTTATGTATTTGTACAAAACCGTAGAATGTATATCATCATGAGTAAACCCTAATGTGAGGTATGGACTTTGGGTGACAAGGATGTGTCAAAGTTGGGTCATTTATTGTAACAAATGTATCATCTTCATAGGAGATGTTGATGGTTGTGGAGACTGTAGGAGTGTGGGAATACAGGATGTATGGCCATCTGTACTTTCAGTCTATCTGTGAACCTGAAACGACTTTAAAATGCAAAATATATTAAACACATTCAGTTTATTAAAAACAAAACAGATCTGACTTTACAATCAATAATACAATAGCCTGAAAATATTGGTATATTCATCACTTAAACCAGGTATATTGGATCTTTCAGGTAAACTATGCATTCCTTGAAAAATAATATTAGTATGATTGCATAAACAAATGAATATTAATAACATATTTTTTAAAGTTTATGATAAAACTACCTTAATTTTCATAGTAGTTTTACATCACAAATAGCTCTTTGAAAGTATCTAAAGTAGCAGATTAATAATTTAAAAACTTAATATTCATAAAAATAATTGACTATATCATAGAGGTTCTAAATTAAATTATATATTCTTTTTGGTACTTGCTAAAATAAGATAAAAGCAAAAAATAACCTCACTAAAATAAAGAAGATATTAAGATAAGCATATTAAATAAAAATCAATAAACAAACACATTAAATAAAGAGGATATTAATACTTTTTCAAATTGATACAATTTTACAAATGTACATCTTTTTTAAAAGTACAATTTGCATAATTGATTATGTTAATCTTTTTGGTCTTTATGATATTTTCATAAAATCTGCTCACTAAAATTCCAATATGCTTTTAAAAGTGTTTGACTCTATTGCAGCTGTCATTCATGTCAGCAAACATTTTCCATTTTAATTGATATTGATGTTGGAATTTGAGTGATTATTTTCATTGTATGATTTAATATTTTGACTCCTTGTAAAATTGTGATCCTAGACAGAGAGAATATGTATAGTGGCTGAGTATGATTTACCTTTACTGAATATTTGAAGCACTTTGCTATTAAAATCAATTTATGTTCAACCTCTTCTAGTTCTTCTTTTTTTTTTTATCACAAATACACATAGGGAAGTGCTCCAGCTTTCCCCATGAAGAACTCATACAAAAGCACATGCCGTCAGTTCCCTGACACATGACGCACCCCTCCTACTCATCTTTCAGACACAGAGAAATGCTCAGATCTATGTTCCATGGTGCAGGCCTCTCTTGTGAAGATTTGTTTTACATATATAGATATATTTTTTCAAATACTTAGCCCCTCCTTTTATTGTTAGATATCTTTATCAAGGATGACTTTTATTTTTTATTGAATTCATTGTGGTGTCATTGGTTAATAGAATTATATAGATTTCAGAGGTACAATTCTATAATACATCTTCTGTATATTTTATTGTGTGTTTACCACCCCAGGTCGAGTCTACTTGCATCACCACTGATTCCCAACTTTTACCTTCTTCTTTTATTTCCTTTAAACTAGAACCAAAAATCTCTCAGGTAAATGAAAAGTAATATAATCAAACTTTAAATTTATTAACTCATCAAAGACTTGAAATAGCATCATAATGAAGAAACTCATGAGCAGTAAGTTGAGGACACTCAGACTAAGTGAATCTCTTAAGCCCACGGCAAGTTTCTATGAGCCAGTGGGCCCCAAAATGTGCTTTCTGGAATAGCAGCATCCGCATCATTCGGTTGTTTATTGGAAATACAAATTGATGGCCCCAAATTGACCCAAACTTACTGAGTCAGGATCTCTGATAGTGGGGCCTGGCTATTTGTATTTAATAAGACTTTCAGGGGATTCTGCTGCTCCCTCACCTTTGAGAAACACGGCTGAAAGCACATATGAGAACTGGCCCCAGGTTTATACAGAGAGAATTCAACGGCATTCCATTTCTGGTTTTGCGCTCATGGCTGAATAAAACCTCTCTAGTTCATATCTCTCATAAATATTTTAAGTTACCTACTCCCATCCTTTCAACTCAACCAGCCCACCTTGAGTGATTTTAAATATAACAAATTATCTCACTGGTACATGGCTACCTTCGTATGGTACTCCAGCGTCATTACCAAGCAGACCTCTCAAATGCAGTAAAAGCACACCCATAAATCTGACTGACTGCAGGGCCATGACGGGCTATTTCTCATGATGATGGAAATACAATTCAAACAGCCTTTAACATTAACCTTGCACTGTATACTCTTCATGAATTATAAGTCAGCCATTCAAATAACTTTTCTATATCCACTTTTACGACGTTCCTTCAGTATTTGGTAAAGGGCTTGAAACTCAACATTGCCATTGTTTCCCTTGCAGTATAGTTCCCAACAAGTTCATTAGGATTTTGATGCCAGATGGAGACTCAGCTAGTGTTTTCCATGTAAGGTCTTTTGGCCTGGAGTTCACTCAAGTCTCTCTTACAGCCTAGAGTTGGAGGTAGATTGTTTCTTAACCAACTTTAGCACAGTATCTTAATCATAGAGTCAATGGCTTATAGTTATAAATAATGACTTATAAATCACCCATTAGTAATAAAAATAAATACAAGACTGCTCACTTGCAGAGTACAGACATTTCATCATGCAATTTGCATGAATATTTTTCTTTTATGGTTCTTCTAATAGCCTTATGAGGGAAATGCTAGATGCCCATTTTGCAAGTGAAATAACTGTCTGCCCATTTTACATACAATATTGCATTTTTCTAACCCTGAGCGCTTATTTGATGCTTTTATTACTTACAAAAAAATCCCTGCTTATCTCTGTGTGATAGAGACCCAGAATAGCAGGATCTTAAGTAAAATAGAAATTCCTTTCTCTGACTTTCTGACACAAAAGTCCAAGTGCTATGACTCTGAAAGTCGTTGAAGGCCAGACACGTCCTCACTTGACATGCTGCCGTTTCTACAGGGTTGCCCTTGCTTGTCTGGTGCATGATGTCCTCACTTCCATGTCCACATGCAGCCATCAAGGAAAGGGGAAAGAAAAGAAGAACACGTGGTTTCTTCTTTATAGATAGAACCTGGAAAGTGCCAACAGCTCTTCTGGTTACATGAACAGTGGCCAGAACTTAGGTACATAGCCCCAGACAGCAGCACAAGAGGCTGAGAAATGTTTATTCCAGGTGTCATTTTTGCTCAGACAAAAGTGAAGCAGAACAGAGAGAACAGCTATTGGATGGAAGCTATCGATCTTTGCCACATTTGGTCACCCTTTTCTCTCACCCCAATTCAGAACCTGGATTTTAAATCTTAAGATAGGCAGTGTAAACAGGTAAATAACAAATCTTCAGTACTAAAGTTAGAATACATGAGAAACACCTTTTTTCAGCGGAAAACTCAGTCTACTAGCCCACACTCTGTGAATCTGCAGAAAGCAATTAATTATAAATTGTGGTTCTTGCTGCCAAGTCACTTATCCACCTGGCGAGAAAGCATCCTAGATGAAGGGCTTAGTCAAGATTTCTCACGCTGGGGTCCTCAGATTACCTTTGGAATCACCTAGGGAATTTAATAATAAGTCAGAATCTTGGTTCCTGCCCAGACTGTGAGAATCACAATCTCTGGTTATGTAGCTCAGGAGCCTATATGTTAGCATTACTCCCAGGAACTTGTATGCATGTTAAAAACATTATAACATGAGAGGAAGAAATTTATAGATTTTAATTATTTTAGAAATTCTTTGTCTTAGTTCATATCCTCCCATTACTAATGCCCTCTACAGTAGGGGTCCCCAACCTCCAAGATGTGGACCAATGCTGGTCCAGGCCTGTTAGGAACTGGCCTGCACAGCAGGAGGTGAGCCTGAATGTAATGTAATTTAATCATTCCCCCACCTCTGTCTGTGGAAAAATTGTCCTCCATGAAATTGGTCCCTTGTGCCAAAAAGGTTGGGGACCACTGCTCTACAGTATCTAAGGGATGGTCTTTCTATGCTTATTAATCACTAGCAGGTGTTAGACTTCAAATGTTACAGATATATGGAATCATCAAAAGTAGTCACACTTTCAGGTATTATCTTATATCAAGTCTGAGCAACTCCATGAGGTTGACAGAAAGACGTAGTGTCCCACCTAACAGACAAGTAAATTAAACTGACACTCAGAGAGGCCAAGAGACCTGCACAACGCCACACAGCTCTTAAGACTCAAAGGTGAACTGAGATCTTGATCTGACCACAGATCCCGTGCTCTTCTTCACCTTCTTGAAACTATCTCCCAAATCATAAGAAGGTTGAGAGCATAACCCCCAAAATAACCCAAATATGACTTCAGCTTTTCCGATTCTGACCCATGAGGACATTCATGTTGATACCTCTGTTCTCACAGCTTATAGTATATCCTAACTAGAAGGCCTATTTAGCATTTTGTAGTTGAAAATAACATCTAAGGTCAAAGGGTTTTCCTGAGGGAAGTGAGAAGGAAGTGATAGGGAAGTGATAGTGAATGCCTGCTCCCAGCACTAATCGAAGCTCTTCACATGGTACAGGTACAATAGCGAATACTCTGAAGCCCAAAGCTCTTGTCACTCCGTTGTTCCGACTTATCTTACGCTGGGTTTATGGTATAAATGATCAGTGATCCTGCATTTACCTTTATTTTCCGCAATTAAGTTCAGCAACAAAAAAATGTGCACTATCTAAGGAAGTTATGAATAGATGTAAGACTCTGAAATCGCTAAATGCCATTTCCTCTTCACAATCTGGAAAGGTCCGCAGCGTGGACAAATCTGCGCCCACACTGGAGCCTTCTTGTGGTGTGCCCGCTGTGATGTGCGCTTTTAGACTGGCACTGGGGTTTTAAAGCATGAGAGCCTGCGAATGAACTGTCATCACATCTGTCTTAATTGCATTTCCATCTGCTCGTGCAGCATGCACCTGTGCTTGGTTGATTAGATGAGAACAAGGGGGAAAGTCTTCCAATGCCATTCTCAAAACCATGACTTCACTTTTTAATTGACAGAATGTTAAAGAACAAAAAGAAAAACATGAAACAGAATCCACAAGGCATATATTTTAGTCCTAGGTCTTCCATTTACAAGCTGTCACCATGGACATATCTGTTCTGTGACATTTCTAAACCTCCATGTATCTGTCTATAATTATGTCTGCCTCTTCACTATGCTAGTGTGAGAATAAAAGGAAACAATAAATGTGAAAGTTCTTTGTAAATATAAAAAAATGTGATTGTTTTCAAATGCCATTTACTCAAATGTCATTGAGATGGAAGCATAAACTAAACCTTAGATTCAGGATTCTCTTAAAATATTGGGTTTACTGGTTGATTTAAAAATCCATCTGTGCTTCTACTGCTTCTATATGCTTAAATTACTCTCCAATTTGATGAGTATAAAATGGGGATCAAAACATGTGGGAAAAGAGGAGTATTGAAGAATTGATAGGTAATTACCATTTTAAATATGCTTTTTAATCCTCCAAAGTGTTTTAATCTCCTCAAATGGTTTAATAGATGCACTACTGAGCCACTACAGCCAGGGCAGGAAACCGTGCTTAGAGTAGGGAGTGCATCTGAGACTGCAGCAAATAGAGCAAGCAAATACGGAGTGAAATAATTCCAGATGGATATAAGTACCCATAATTAGTAGCAAACATTATGTGAAGCACATTAGAGGAAACAAACCTTCTGAATACTACCAAATTAGACTAACACTGGTATATAAGGTGAATTTTCAGTAATTGTAACTAATGACTGAGAAAAGTCTGCCAGCGATAGTAACTACTGTGATGAAAGACATAGACAAACAACCCAGTGCCAAGGGATGTGAAGAAAGGCAGTGGCTTGACACAAAAAAGGGGAATCAGAATAACCTGGACACTTATTATAACATGGAGGAGGAAAGAGGAGGAAGGGGCGGCGGGGATCCAGGATAAGAAGGACAAGGAACAGGAGGAGTAGGCTGAAGGGGGAGTAAGTCAGGAAGAGGAGAACAGAGAAAACAAGAATCAAATGTAACTACTAGGAAGTCCAGGTTTCTGTCACTTTCTTATTAAGGTATGATAGGGACCCATGTATCATTATAATTTGGAGAAATTTCTTCCCAGTATAACTTGATGGCACATTGCACATTAAAGCTCACCCCAAAATGTAGGTCAGTCATTCTCAAAGAAATGCTCGTATTGACATCATAAAGTTCTGAATTAAAGAATATCTGTGCTCACATTAAAAAAAAAGAAAAAAAAGAAAAAAAAAACCCTCTCCAGTCCTGCCTGTCATGGCTCAGTGGATTGAGTGCCAGCCTGAGAGCCAAAAGGTTGCCAGTTCGATTCCCAGTCAGAGTACATGCCTGGGTTGCAGGCCAAGTCCCTAGTAGGCACAAGAGGCAACCACACATTAATGTTTCTCTCCCTCTTTCCCCTCCCTTCACCTCTCTAAAAATAAATAAATAAAATATTAAAAAAATAATTTCTCCACATGCTATTAAACAATTCTTAATGTGGGTTTTAAGAAATAATGACTCTATAAAGTAAGAAAGGCATAAAATCACAAATAACTCAGTAAGTAAATTTGACAAACACTGCTCTTTGCTGAAGGACATCTCAGAATCCAATTTAAAGACAGCTTGATGATTCTTCAGGGGCAGACTGGAGGCAGTGGTACTTCTAGTGGAACTCAAGCTGTCTTAAAAAGCATTTCTGACAATTAAAATCAAGAATGAAGTGCCCAGAAGGGATAAATTCAGGTTGACAGCACAACTTACTGAATGGTGATCTCTGCAATCAACTAGATTTGATGACTGATTGATAGCAGCTGATTGATAGGACAGATGACAAAATTTCAAAACACTAATCATAACCAGACACAAAGTGATTTAAGGTCATCAATCAACTATTCCTATAGAGGACACAGTGGTAATAACCTCACTAGTAATTAAGTCAATTCAAATCCATCAGAAATAACATTTTTTAATGTATCAAGTTTGTTTTAAAAATTTAAAGAGAATATGAAGTACTTGGTAAGAGAGGGAAAGTGAAAGTATAATGAAAGGTTATTTTTAAGCACTGCTAAAGAGAGGATAAACTTGTATAACTCTACTGGGAAAAATGTGACAAATATTAAGTATCTTATGAATATTATTACATTATAACTCAGTGTTATCATTTCTTAAGAGTGAACCTAAAAATAGTATGGGGGGAGAAAGTACAGAGCAAAAAGTTATCATCCAATATTTTATAATAACTAAAACATGGAAGCAACATAAATGTTTTCCAGAATGGATTATTAACTAAATAAAGACATTCATCCTATGGCCAATTTACCTTCTCACCGTTTCTCTTACATTTACATTTTAATCTGGGAACCAGCAAAGAATAACAGCTATTGAATTTCCTACCAATAATGATCAGGAAGTCATTGATCAAATGAATATTTGTTTTCAATAAAAGATTTTAACAAAGAGTAATCCCTTTCAGACAGATTAAAATAGACCAAATTTCTTGGGTAATTCTTGAGCGAGCAGCCTCAAACACACAGGGTTTCTAAAACCAGAGAATAGCATCTTTAAGAGACAGGTCTCTTGATTGAAAGTAACAGAAACAGATGTTTGCTAGGAACTCATGGGAACTCAGGAGGCTGCACAGAGAAACAAGAGCCAAGATAAGACTGCAGCTACTGTAGATGAGTCCTCCAAAATATTCTCTGAGCCTTCAAAATCCTGGCAGAAAATGTATGTTGGGGATGTTTAGGCAATATGATTGTGCAAGAGAGCAAATTGGAGGATCTGGCCACCCTCAGCTCCTGGAAACAGAAGGCAGTGGAAGGAGGCAGAAGACTTCACCCAATGGAAATTTCTCCAGATGGGAGAACAAGATGCAAATAGGAAAAGAGGATAAATTGGATGTTCTAAACCCCAAAATTAATGGTTTGCTGCAATTGCCTCCATGGCCACTTGGTACTGCAGGGCAATTGCAAAAACCATGAAATATTGTAATCACAAAATCATATTTTTTATAATGATAATATAAGCTCCCCTTGCCTTTTAGGGACCATTGGTCACTTTCCCAACCCAGATTAGTATCTACTGGATCATGTTTCTATGAGTTGCCAGATAATTCTATTTAGGCTACTCTTGTCTATCAGGTCTTACCTGCTCGTACTCAATTATCACCTCATTTATTGTTTAGTTTATTATCTCTGTTTTTTTTCTCAGCTGTCTTACTAGAAATGATAGTCACTGAGTCCAGGGTGGATATCTTTTAAGAAGAGACACAATTATCTTATTTTCTTTTTCTAATTGACTGTCAGGTTCTCAATGTTATTTTCTGTTTAGGTAGGATACCCAATGTCTCCTCCTGTTACCAATGTCTGTTAATAATTCTGAGAATCTCTGTAAAGAAAATTTCCCTAAAGAGGTGACATGTCTGGAATACCAAGATGGATGTGCATCAATTGGTCTTTAATCTTACCCAATTCTAGTAATGTTTACTGAGATTCTGCTATATATCAGACTTTCTGATTGGAACCGGGATATGAAGATGAATGAGGCCTGCCACCTGGCTTCAATAAACAATACATTGTGAAATATAGACCCAGACTGAACAAGCTATATTACTCACATGGTAAATGCTAGTTATTGATATCAGGTAGGTTTTATGTAACCCACAGGAGGGAAAGTTGGCATTTCTGGGAGGCTGGGGACACTTCTTAGCAAAATTAATATTTCTATTTTACTTTGAAATTTGCAGCACTAACTCTTTCTTCCTCCCTCCTCCTCTTTTGCCAGTAGGTGTGGGACAGAGTATTTTTAATTCTTCATTTGCCTAATTTACCTAGCTAGCTACTTCTTAAAACTCCGAAATAAAGGCTCTTTCTCTCTCTCTCTCTCTCTCTCTCTCTCTCTCTCTCTCTCTCTCTCTCTCACACACACACACACACACACAAACACACACACACACAGGCACGGTCCTGAATCTTTAACTCATTCTAGCATTGAATAGAGAGGAAAATTCAGGAAAAAGAAAGTTTACAGTATCAACAAGAGTGGCCTAGGAAATTATCTGAAATGTGAAGATTGATTAGGAAGTAGAATGTGAGGCAACAATAGAAAAAAAGAACAGCCTTTTATAAATATATAATGATAAATAGCCTTGTCCAAGTGTGAATGGGGATATTTAAATTTGTGAGGTTAGTATGGGGGGACAAGTAGGGGTGGGGCTACACTTAGATCAGACAAGGTTAAAACACACAGGGTGAAAATGTTTTCTTATAATAATAAAAGAAGAAACTTTAATTTCATGTAGCAGATCAATGAAGTACACACTCTTTGTTAAAAAAAATTCACTTATTTGATTTGATTTAACACTAATACCATTTTACCCTCTGCAATCTCTTCTTCTGCTCTCTCTCCCCCCCACCCCTCTTTTGCCAGTAAGTGTGGGAGAGAGTATTTTTATTTCCTTTTCTGCCTAATTTACTTAACTATCTACCTTCTAAAACTCCGAAATAAGGACTCTATCATAGGGTGGAAAACATCTCCCACTTTGGGGGATAGATTACCAAAGATGGCTTGGGAAAGGTTCCAAATGTGTCTGACAAAGATGCAAAAAACCCATGGACATATCAATGATATCTGTCATGTGAACAAATTATTGGGTGGCTGCTTGCTCTTCCATTCCCCTGATCACAAACAATCCAATTAAAAAATAGGCAAAGGTCCTGAACAAACACTTCTCCAAGGAGGACATACAAAGGGCCTATAGATACAGGAATAAATGTTCAATATCATTAGCCATTAGAGAGATGTAAATTAAAACTACGGTGAGATACCACTTCACACCAGTCAGAATGGCCATCATAAACAAACCAACAAACAAGTGTTGTAGAGAATGTGGAGAAAAGGGAACCCTAGTGCACTGTTGGTGGGAATGCAGACTGGTGCAGCCGCTGTGGAAAACAGTGTGGAATTTCCTCAGAAAACTAAAACTGGAACTGTCTTTTGACCCAGCAATTCCACTGCTGGGATTATAGCCTAAGAATCCTGAAACACCTATCCAAAAGAACTTATACACCCCAGTGTTCACAGCAGTACAATTTACAATAGCCATGTGCTGGAAGCAACCTAAATGCTCATTAGTAAATGAGTGGATCAAAAACTATGGTACATTTACATAATGGATTACTATGCAGCAGAAAAAGAAGGAGCTCCTACCCTTTCCAACAGCATGGATGAAACTGGAGAGCATTATGCTAAGTAAAATAAGCCAGGTGGTGGTGAAACACAAATACCATATGATCTCACCTATAAAAGGAATCTAATGAATGAAAGAAAGAAATGAGCAAAATAGAAGCAGAGGCATGGAAACAAGGAACAAGTGCCAGGGACCAGAGAGGAGGGGGATAAGGGAAAAAGGAATGGGAAGGATATAGTTAAAGAATAAGTACAAATGACCCATGGGCATGGACAACAGGGTGAGGGTTGATAGTGGGAAGAGGGTGGGGGTACTGGGCACAGCATGGGAGAGTAATGGGGGATAATTGGGACAACTCTAATAAAACAATGAAAATTTTTTTAAAAAGTTATGATGATGGTCCCAACTAGAAACCCCTTTTTCATGAATTGGCTGGACAAGTTTTAATGAGAATTTTTGGGATCCTGGCCATGCATTAGCACAGGAAGATACAGATTCTATCTATGTAAATATGTGCATGCCTAAAAGGGTGATATTCTCTTTGAATGAACCACCTAAGGTTCTTATTTATACTAATATTCAATTAGTTTCCCGCATCTGAACTAGTTGTAATATTGGGAAGTATTGGGAAGTATTGGGAATATTGGGAAGTATGTAAACCAAATTTACATTTTGAAAAACACATCAAGAAGATCCATTGTTCCATAATTTGACAACTACTGACATAAATAAGTGGAGGGTAAGATGTTGGCTTTTCTGCTCTGTGTGCATCTGCGTGGAAGGAACTTATGAGGTAAGAAAACAACTGATACCCTGGAATCTTCCAGTCCTGAGGAACCACCCCACACTCCTTAACAAATACACAGCACAAGAATTAGAACAGGAAGACTACTTCTAACAGAAATAACAGGAGCATTTCACCACGAGAGGGAGGCAATCCTACTAAATGAAATCCAAGGGGATTGCAATATGTAGCCACACCGAAAGTTAGCTTAAACCTCGGTAGCAAGGGCAGGTGTACTGTTACAGTTTCTATTCAAGAAGACTTGGGCTAAAGAGAGAACACCAAAACTTGAATGGCTGATGGAGAGAAAGAGAGAGAGAGACAGAGAAGCAGCTTCAGAGAAATATCTAGGTGTGGGCAAAAGTAGGTTTGCAGTTGTGAGTACATGAACACAGAGATTATTTTTGAATTATTATAATTAAAACCTGCATATCTTTTTCCATATGAACAACTATATATCTCCCTTTGCTCATGCCTATTTATACTAAACCCAGTGATCCTTTGAAATGTTATCAAAAGGAGAGAATGTGGAAAATCCTAAGAGGAGCTATTAACCTAGACAGATCATCACAGAAGTAAAAATTATACATGGTACATCCCTAGGGACTTCAAATCCTAGCTCTCCTACTCTCTGGAGTCTTCTTTGATTATGAGAATGCAAGTGGTTACTGTGTGCTTGTAAAAAACATCCTTCCTCCTTCCTTTGGTGGAAATGTGCTCTTTTATTAATTTAGCCTCCTAAAGAAAAAAGAAGAAAGACTATGGTTCATAATTTATACTCAGCCACTTAATTAGGTTGCCTAGTAACTCTTCAAAAGACTTTTTGAAGCCGAGATACATTCCTCAGCTTTTGCTGGTGTGCTGCTTTCCCGGGGAACGGGTTTTAGGGCTGCAGTAGGTACCATCTGCAGCACCTGCACACCCTAGCACGGCCTCCGTCTATCCCCAGACTCATCTCCCACCAAACTCCTAGGAGTTTGGACAATCACATTTTCTAATTAAACTGAGCATTTCTCAAGCACTATGGTTGCATTCCTGCCATTTTCTCACATTCTACTTTTCTGTGCGGATTGAAATCCTATGTAATCTATCAAAACCTAGCAAAATATAGCCATTTCTATGAGGACTTCCCAAAGAACCCCAAACAATGTTCTCAATTTTATCATTACCTATTATTTTGATAGATGCATCTCACTATATATGTCAGCCCAGGGTAGTAGCTTCCTTTGCTCTATTCCTCTCTGCATGTAGCACAGTGCTTTGCACTTAGGAATATTTGTGTTATCTACCACATCTCCTCTTTCAAATAGATTTGCTACTTTATAAAAAATAATGCCGTTATATGCTGTCTACTAAGTAGATCATTAAATCTGGCAGATGTCACTTTGCTCCTGAAAGAAACTCTTATTAGACAGTTTTTCCTTAGAACATCTTATTCCAGCCTGGTTGTCATGACCAGCAGAATAATAAGATAGTCACCATGGGATTCAACAAGAAATATGTCTAATATCCTTTCTTGCTGGGGTGGTGATACAGTGAATTGTGCCATGAGATCATTTGGTCCTTTTTATGAGCCAGGTATTGTTTGGGGGCACTTTAGTTATAGTCTTATGAGGATGTTATGGGAGAAAAGAAGACTAAAGAATGTTTGTGACAATTTGTGGAGAAGAATATAAGAGAGAAAAATCTAAAAACTATGTCATTTTGTAGAGTCAAGAGTATTACTGTAAAATAATGGTAAGGACATTTAGTGTGAATGAGGGGGGAGACCTTAGCTGGAAGCACTGGGGAGTGGCTATTGATGATCTCAGTGCTAAACTATGCTACACAGACTGTGCTGGGTGGACAAGCCAGGGGCATTTAAAGGAGCTAGGAAAAAAGAAGCCAAAGATTTGAACCCCTCACGTTTTAACATTTAAAACCATTGCTTATTAAATATTTACCATGGGTAAATTGACCAGACCAAGGGTTTTATGTACACTACTACAAAAACTTCTCAACAAATATTTAAGGCAGAGTGAATGATTCTATTTTTAAATGAGAAAAAAAAAGTGTTTAAGCATTAACAAATCAAAAACAGTAGTTAACATTTACTAAGAACTTTTCAAGTTCTGGAAATGTTGCTAAGCATCGAATATTTGTTTTCAGATGAGATTACCTTAGAGGGGCTAACCCATATTTCTGAGGTCACAAAAAAGTATGTGGCAAAGTTTTCTACACTGAACTTGTTCCAACTTCAAAAACCTTGTTTTTTACTATCATTCTAAAATCTTAGTGTGAAGCTTGCCACAGCACTCTTCGTTATCATATCAACACTTCACACCTTTAATTCAAAAGGTAGAGTAAGAGGAAATGGCCAACTCAGGGAGTCAAAGTGCTGTCTTTAAGTTCTTGTCCACCAGTGTCCAGCTGTGGGATTCTGAATACATCTACAATTCTATGGCATCACCTTTTTAAACGGAGGGTAGTGACCACTTTTTTGTTTCTCTATCCCACATACATGCCCCCATCTTTCTTGTGAAAACACCTCTGAGTTTGATTATGGCTCTGCATCTTGATGACTTTTCTTCTTCTCATCTAGAGGAATGGAATTTGTGAACCACTATAAACCAGTTCACAGGACTCCTTGCCTTGGGCAGAATGATAGGTGTAAAAGCAAGCTGAGTCCTTCGGTGCCATTGCCCAATGTCCAGGCTTGTACTCAACATATTTGCTTTTTTCCACTAATGTTGAATGTAGAATAATTGATTGCCTATGTTGCTGGCCAACAGCTTGCAACCAGGAAGACAAACTATGCTTTTTCCTGCTATGCATAGGAGCATCCTTCCATCCTAAGGATGACACTATTCACAGGCTTATTATCATTCAAAAGACAAGGACATAGAAATATCTCATTTTCTAACTTTACATGGATCATTAAAGTTCTCTGTATTTGGCAACCACTCTCTTATTTTTCCAAATGCTCCTGGTGAGACCATCAACACAGGTAGGTACACAGAGCAATGTGACATTATTTTACATTGCATTTTCTCTAGGGGTGATAATAGCAACTGCTTAGAAACTTTCTCCCCCAGTGAGAAAGGTGAATAACTTTGTCCTAGTAAGTTACTTGAGTTGCCTTGGAAACCATTGTGCTGTAGGAAAAGAATAAAGTTTTATCTTTGAGGAGAGCATCTCTCAGCATAGCAGTTATAATTTTTTCAGGAAAAAGAAATAAGGTGGAAAAATAATTATGTTTTTCATTCTGAGCTGGGAATAAGGCTTGTATGATAAAAGTCAGTTTCAGAAAGACAGGAAAAGGATGCCTCTCTAAAAACAGGGTCCTGAAAGTGTGCAATTGCCACTGAAGAAGAGGATTTACTGAAACCAATTTTCTACAGTGTGTGTGGAAGGTTGTGCTTCCTTATGAGAACAATTCTAGACATTGTCTGGCAGAGACATTGTAGTGAACATATTGAAAGCTATGGTTCATTCTCTAGTAGGAAAGCACAATTATCCTTTCATGTAAGAATATGCATATCATTTTAAGGGTCTGGAAATACAGCCTGAATCCCATGCATGAATCCAGGATTAAAAATACTTAAATAGGATATAGCCCAATGGAGGCAACTATAAATTTTCTGTGTCTAAATAAGGCTAGATGTAGACCTGATAAATATATCAGAGATTATAGCTTTAAAAATATAAGATTTATAGTCAAAGGGTATAATAGGGTGGGAGGAAATGGCTGGAAGCATTCTAAATTACGTTATATTAAAATGGTATATTAAAAATGGATTATTTCATGGAATTGACACCTGTTCACCCTTAAATGAAGCTCAAGGTGGTTAAATGATTATTGTTTACATTTATCAAGTGCTTATATTGTACCAGTTGCCATTCTAAGTGCTTTACATACATTAACATTGTTTTACATTCACGATAATTCTAAAAAGTTCACAGAACTGTGAACTTTTTCTGTGTCATAAGACAAAGACAGGAAAAATATTATTCAAGAATTTGTATCTGGAAAGGGGCAATGCCAGGATTCAACTAAGAGAATTGCTTCAAGAGACCAAGGCAGCACCCTCTTCTGCTGCACAACCTCACTAGCAAAATGTGTGGGAACAAGATTTTCACACAATATATAGAAATGTTTGATTATAATTAAGCTGTCTCATCATAATTTTCTTTTCAAAACTGTCATGTTTTTATATTAATTTTATGCTAAAATTGCAGAGAAGAATTCACTTAATATGTTCTGAATAACTGTATAAGATTAAGAAAATTTGTTCTAATAAGTTTTGGAAAAACTTACTTCTTAAATCAAATAAACCTGTTTGAATAGGCCTGGTTTTGTTTTGTTTTGTTTTTTGCTTTGGGGAAAATTCTGACAACTTGGTTTCTTTAATGGTTGTGTTGATCACTGTATTTTTTGAATCAGTTTTGGTAATTATACATATCTACATATTTGGGTGTTCATAAACTTTTTTCCAGAGCATTCTCCTGTTTTATATTTTAATATATTTTGATATTTGTAGTTCCAGTCTCCTTTTAATTTATAACATTGCTGATTATAGTCATCTTCTGACCAAAATAGGCTTTGGAGTCTATTTCTTTAGGTTTTTAAATTTGTTATTATTTATTTTCCTTATTTTTCCTCTAATGTCTTCTTTTTGTCTATTATTTCTTTGCTTGGGATTAACTTACTTTCCTTTTCTAAATTTTTAAGTTGGATGCTTGGCTCATTAATATTTAAGCTAATCTTCTAATATAAGATTTTATTTTATTTATTTATCTTTAGAGGGGAAGGGAAGGAGAGAGGGAGAGAAATATCAATGTGTGGTTGCCTCTCGTGCATCCCCTGCCAGGAACTGGCCTGCAACCCACAACCCAGGCATGTGCCCTGACTGGGAATCAAACTGTGATCCTTTGGTTCGCAGGCCTGTGCTCAATCCACTGAGCTACACCAGCCAGGGCCTTAATATAAGATTTTAAATGCCCCTTTCCCTTGAAATATTTTATGGCTCAATTATACCAATATTAATGTTGTATTTTCATTATTTTTCAGTTCAAATATTTAAAATTGTTCATTATTGTTTCTTCTCTGTTCAGTGAGGTATTTAGAAGTTTTTTTTTTATAAACTACAAAAAGTACATTTTGTTATGAATTAGTAGCTTAAAGGTTAGAGATTATGGTTGGCAGGTTACCAATTTCATATTGAAGTTGAAAGGAGTGTGTATTCTCTAATTGTTGAGTGAAGAGGTCAACATTCGCTTACTGAATTAACCTTGTTGTTTGTGTTTATACAATAGCATACTTTCTAATTATCTTTTTACTCTAACTGACCTATTGGATATCTAGACACATGTGCTTTGTATATCCTAAGCTGTAATAGATGTTCTACTTTATGGTTCACAAAGATATTTTGTTGGATTCACATATGTTTAGAATTATTACATCATCCTTGGAATTGAATATATTCATATTAAAGAATTCTCTCTGCAAATAATGATTTTGTCTTAAATATAATTTTGTCTGACATTAATTTAATATAACTTTATTCTGGTTAGCATTTTCCTGGCATGTTGATATTTTTCTGTATTTTTACTTTCAATACCTTAGCTTTATTCAAAGGCTGAAGGTTAGCATTTGGGCCCCAGGCCTGAAACATCTATGTGCCAGTTAATTTTAGAAATGGCCTTTGCCTCTAAGACACTACTTGACTTCAAGTTCATTGAACAGTTTTGTTTCAATTGCTTATTTGCACTTCTGAATTGATTTTCTCTTGATAGTTTGAAAAGCATTTAAAAAATATGTGCTATAATTTATGGAAATCTAAATGTGTTGAGCAAAAGGACTTTATTGAATATGAAATTTGTCATATTGTCAGAAGTAGAATTCAGTGTGCTACTACTTCAGTTTGAATTCTTTTTGGCCACCATATCTGCCCTATACAAAGACCTTTCCCAATGCAAAGTCATTACCTTTCTGCATGCTACATTGTTCTCTTAGAAATTATGAAATACAATGGCATATTAAATTCAAGGAAAACATTTGCAGTAAGTAACCTGTCCAATTGTACTTATTTTCAACCTGCAGAAATGTTGAAACTTTTGGCTAGCGGTGCATCAATTTTGTTTAGCAAATCTACGGCTCTTGGTAGTAAGAAAAATGCCCATAATTCAATTTATTAAAAGGACACAAAATGAGATCTCACCTACATATCTGGTCCTTGAAGATAGGCTTTCTTGTCATTTACTCAATACATTTGTAGACTTGGAAAAATCACTTAACCCTGTGGTCTTGACCTTGACTATACATTTGAATCACTGGTGGATCTTCAAAATAATAATGATTCTTAAAACCAGCATCCAAATATTTTGAGTATATTTTTCAGGAGTAGGCCCAAAAACAATATTTAAGGGAGAAGTTTGAATGCAGGTAATTTTTACAAGCTTCCTAGATCAGTGTGTGTCAGACAGGACTAAACGCTGATGTAAACAATTTATCTAGGACTTTCCCATGTGAGGACTTGGATAAGTGTTAAGATCCCTTCCTACTCTTTTATACTGTGATTTTTTTCTGATCCTTACAGAACTTTATAATTTAAACAATGCTCAGAATAAGAGATAATTTGGTATAAGAGAACCATTGTGTCTCTTTCAAACTTTTCTCATATGAAGCTATTCCTTTTTCTTACTGTGCTTCTATTATAGAGCACGCACTGAGAAAACACCTTACTCTATTTTAAGCCTAAGGGTGGGAGGTACAGACGTTATAAAAAGGGAGCTTGAGAATAATTAGAATAAATGGTATTGATTAAATTGGAAAAATATTAGACCAACAGTTTATAAATCTGGGGCTCTTAGTCTTTGCTTATTTTTTGTATTAAAAAGATTACTATTTATATACAATCAGAGAAAAAAAATCATGCCTTTGGTCCCCATGCACACATTCGAGGAGCTGTTACATAAAATTAAGAAATATCTGTGATTCCCATGAATTTACTGGCATTATTAAAGAGGAGGAGAGAATCACTTTTCTTCTCTCCATGGCAAAATATTGCAGGGGCTTGATTCCATGATGATCTTTGAGGCAACAGTCAACACAGAGATTTATGGCATGCGTTATGTCCAGAAATGTTCTAATTACATTTTTGCTAGGCTATGTCATCAGTATCAAAGATAAGAGTCAAGTGTTATCTCATTTATATTTGAAGTCACTATCATTTGATTCCCACTTCTGAATCACAAAAGATCAGACAAGAACAAACTGATAAAGCTCTAATTTGACTGTCACACCAATGTACCCCTAGGGTGCACAGTATCTTCAATTTTTGTTAGTTTCCTGGGAATTCATATTCTTTGAAAGAAATCATGTTTTAACAGTAAGATGCCTATGAGTAGATAAGTCATCAAGCTGTCTTCAGAAACATTTGCAATTATCATTTAGCAGTGATAAAGAATTCCATAAAAATAAAAGACTGAAGATTTTTCTCCTCATCAATTCTGAATTGTGTTGTAGTACCAAATTCAGCAGCACATGCAATTAGGGATATTAATGATTCAGAACTTGACTTAACTATATTTAGCACCATTTTTCAAAACATTTCATTCTCTGTAGCCTAGAAGGTTTAGCTTCTCTAAAAATGGATGGCTTCTTAACAAAAGAAATGATTAAAAATATAACAAAGATATTTAATCCATTCACATGGGCCTCATTACAGAAAATAGTACACTATCAATTAAACCTTTCAATCAATTAATGATCAAAAACCAGGTTCACAATAAAGGAGATATTTTTCCAAGGTTATAGGATGCACACAATGGACTTCCTACAGGATAATTTGTAGACCAGTTGGAGTGAATCTTTTAATAAACTATTTTGAATAATACATACAGAAAAAAATGACAGATGTGTCTGAGGTGAAATAAGATAGGATCATTTTGGAAAATCTGCAACTTGATTCCCTTATATGTAAAATTAGACTCACAACTACAATTATATCATATAAGCTGTTATTAGTATAAAATGAAATATCAAGTCTAAGGCATTTAGAACAATGCCTAGAACATAAATCCTAACATTTGTAGCAGCAGTGGTGATAGGAATGTGAAAGGAAAATGGTTCTTAGTTGGAGTTTCAAGTATGGGCTTCATGAAAATGTCCAAATTGCTAAAATTATGTGTGACCTTTTTTGAATATATACCTTTTTTCTTCAGAGAGAAAAATCAAATCTTTCCTCGTTCTCTAAATGGCAATGGTCCCAAAATTCTAAAAATAACCAAATCTTTGATGTACTGAATATCTCCAGATGCTATTATGAATGCAGTTTAAGGTAGAAAATAAATAATATTTTATTTTTTTAATTTTATTTATTGATTTGAGAGAGAGGAAGAGGGAGAGAGACATGGAGAGAAACATCACTTCGCTGTTCCACTTATTTGTGCATTCATTGGTTGCTTCTTGTACGTGCCCAGACTGAAATCAAACCTCTGGCCTCCGTGTATTGGGATGATGCTCTAACCAATTGAGATACTTAGCCAGGGCTAAATAATCATTTAAGTTGCTTAATTTAATAGCTTGGGTGAAAACTACTTAAGAAAAAAAAAAAAAAAAAAAACCTGTGAATGGTCATATAAAATCCAAAATATCAGTCACAAAAGTGAACTGAGATGTTCTTAGCTTGTTTTCTAAGGATAATAATAGCCAAATTCTCTGCTACTACTCCCGCATCCCACAATGTGTAAGGTCTTAGTAAGAAAGATATTAATAGCCAAACTATGCAGCAATAACAGGGCATGGGAAAGCACCCCATGCTTAGTCAGGAGGCCTGCACTGCGTCACGGCTAACCTACAGTCTTGGACAAGTGACTTAACTTAAAAGAATCTCAATGTATCTCTAAAAAACAAAATAGAGCAAACGGAACCACATCTTTTTGACAAGGTTGAATAGAATACATATAAACATTTATAAAAATATTAAACGCTACAAAATAAGGATTATTGCTATGAATACTAATGGAAAAATATACCTATTTCTCCACAGCAAGACCAGTAGAGTATAACAGTTCCTTGAATTGTGGGTATCAGATGTTGTTTTATCTCGTGCTGCTATGTATCAGCATTGGGGTCTTGGGAAAAATTCCCTAAACTTTCTTCCAAGCTTTAGCTAGATCACGTGTTAGATGGAGAACATAATAACATGTAATAAAAATAGAGTTGTGGTATGTAAGTGAATTGCTGTAGTGCCTCATACCTACTTGCTTAATATATGACCTGTCAATAACTTATTCCCCTTATAATCATGCAACTGTACCTAAAGTCTAGTTTCTCCATCTGGAAGAAATGAGGTTACTACTCACAGGGTATGGTGAGGATCAAGCACAAACACCCTGATAACAAGGAAGCACGATAAGAAGATGGGGAGCAGCGGGGGGAATTGCCGTATACTGAGCACACATGATGGCAATTCTCAGTAGATTATTCCACACTCCAAGTCATGTAGCTCTGACACAGCCCACCAGTTATATCCATTTCACAGATAAAGACAATCAGATGATGATAATTAAATGACTGGGCACATCTGGAGTTCAGAATGTTATCTCTCTGTCCTCAAGAACTGAATCCATTTACTGTGAAACAAACCACTGTGTGTTTCTAAGAACACGGATTTTCCTGTTCGCTATATTATTCTTCTACAAGTCATTTTACAATGTAGAGCAGCTGTCATCCAGATACATGTTATCCATAGGCCTGATCGTTATAACATTCCACTTTTGCCCTCATTCCATGCCTTTGGCTCAAAATGGCTTCCATTCAACAGCTTTTCAGGTCTCAAACAGTACATAAATATTAATTTGAAGGTGCGTTTTCTATTTTATCTATTCAGAAGCCTTACCCAACATCTATTCATCCTGTGCAACACCTCTTGTCTAACTAAAACTAAAAGCTTCCTGTCTTGTGCTTTCAGACACAAATCTCTTCATATAGTTTAGTAAGTCTATTAACTAGCATTTTGTATGTTTATGCCTGTAAAAAAAACACAAAAATGATACATATGCTTCAAAATTACAAGAGATTCTCTACTATGTGTCTGAAAGGACAAGGGGACCAGAGAAGAAGGTAGGACACACAGACAAACTACATGGGATAAACAGTGAAGAACTTAAATTCTGCCCACCATTCTTACTCAGTTCAAAGTTTCAATAGCTGGTGTTTGAATTATTGTTAATGTTATTATTATTGTTTTCATTTTATATTGAAAGACTCTGAAGGTAACAAAAATTGCAAGTAGAGTTGAAGCAAAGTTGATTTTTCTTGAACAATTTGAGAGTTAGTTGCCAATATAATCCCTATACATATATAGTATGCATTTTCTAATAAAAAGGATTCCTCAAATAACCCTAATACAAGCATCAATTTAAAAAATAGCATTGATACATTGTCCCCTTCTAACCTTAGCTTCCATTCCATTTTTTTTGTCTCAATAACATCCTTTACTATAAAACTTTCCAGTCCAGAAGTCTATATTACCTTGGGTTGTCAGATCTTAGTCTCCTCCAATCATCCTGAGCCTTTTTTGGTGACTTTCATAACCTCCATATTTTTGGATATTACAAATCAGTTTATTTTATAGCATGTCCCTTGTGTTGGGCTAGTCTGACATTTTCTGTTTAGAAGATGAAAGCTATGCAAGGTTGGGAGAAATATCACAGAGATAATGCTGTGTTTTTCTCATTGCATCTTACCAAATGTCCTGTAAATTTGATTTACCCTTTTCATAGTGACATTAGTTTTAATTTAGATGGTATCTGCCTGGTGTCTCTGCTGTATAATTACTCATTTTTCTTCAGTAATTAATATGCATTTGCAAGGAGAGGGTGGTATTTCAAGATTATGTAAGCATCCTAATCCTCCAGTTTCCTATTTGTTCTTTCTTTTCTTCCTTGTCTTTTTTCTTATATGATAAACATAGCATTTTTCCAATTGCATAAATAATTTAAGCTTATTGTAGAAAATACAAACAATATTAAAAATAAGATAATAAATTAACTGGAAGTTCTATTATTATGTAACCACCATGGCTGTGTTGGTAAGCATCCTTTTGCTGATACAATGACTTAAGCAGTCCCTCTAGATTGAATTCTTGGCTTTTTGCATCTTCTCACTTTCCCTCCCTCTCTCCATCACTCCCTCTGTCTCTTCTTTTCTTCTTTTCATATCTGTATGGTTGCATGGCTTCCTATTATTTTAATAAATTATTATTCATTACTATCATTATTTATTTTGTTGCTTGATTTGCCTCAGACTTGGCTAATTTACCCATTTATACTTACTTCTGTGTCCTTTCCTATGCTCCAATCATTAATTGGGCAACTTCCTATTTTCTGGTACAATGAGCTTTTCTAGGATCATCCTGCACTTCCCATACACCAGCACTGAAATTAGTTATTCTCCAAAGAGTCTTAGTTCTTACAGTAGAAAATAGTGTTTAGAAACTGAGAACTGGATTCTAGGTGAGCTCATAATTATTGAGCCATCACTCACCCTAGGCCCTTTGGTGGCAGAGCTATGGAACTAGAGGATAGAGAAACTTATGAACATTATATATAACATATAAACATGCATATTTATAGATAAGCATTTACACATGGTATACTTCTCTAATAATCTAATACTATATGGTTTTTCTCCTTTTCCATTATTATAACTTCCTTCCTGGACAGAAATAAACTTGCCTCCCTTTAACTTACGTATCTAATTATTTGGGCAATACACCTGCAAATAAGCAGGTTAGGTTTCCCTATCCTGTTATTGGATAGGGAACTACTTCCTTAGTACCTGTCAAGTTTGAAGTCTCTATTAATGTCACTAGTTGGGAAATTAGTTTTTAAAATACTATATTTTTGATGTTTAATATTCCTTTAAATATCATTTGGCATAAATAAACATTAAAGTCTTAATAATTGTTGATAGCATTAACAACAGTGAACACTGAATAAATGCTTACTTTATACTTGGCAATGGGCTAAAACCTTGCTCTACATTTTATTTTTTTTAATTTTTTTATTTTTATTTATTAGACAAAAGGGAAGGGAGAGAGAAAGAGAGGAAGAGAAACATCAATGTATGGTTGCCTCTCATGCACCCCTTAATGGGGACCTGGCCCACAACCCAGGTATGTGCCCTTATTGGAGATCAAACTAGCGAAACTTTGGTTCTCAGGTCTGTCTTCAATCCACTGAGCCACACCAGCCAGGGCTTGTTCTACATCTTATAAGCCAGTCTTCACCAGTGCTCAAATCAGATATTGCTGTCATTATTAAAATCACCATCTCAACATTGTCTATATGCTTATGAAAAAAATCACACCAAGTACCTGATGCACGATCACTATAGCCCTAGCTTTGAAAGTTGAATAGCCAAAATTTGAAACCAACTCTGCCTGACTGCAAAGCGCACGTTATCAAGGACTGCGACACTGAGTACCTTCTGGCATCTGCATTTCCATCTGGAGGGCAATAGACCTGATTAAGATTTCTTTTTATCTTTTTTTTTTTCAGAATTTCAGAGTAAATTTATTTTATTTTATTTTTTTAAAGATTCTATTTATTTTATCTTTAGAGGGGAAGGGAAGGAGAGAGGGAGAGAAATATCAATGTGTGGTTGCCTCTCATAAGCCCCCTGCCAGGAACTGGCCTGCAACCCAGGCATGTTCCCTGACTGGGAATCGAACCACGATCTTTTGGTTTGCAGGCCTGTGCTCAATCCACTGAGCTACACCAGCCAGGGCCAGAGTGAATTTATTATGAATAGCTTTCTGATTGACAACTCATAAAAGTGTTTGTGCAAACATAAAGAAAGTGGTAAGCTTAATAATAGGTTAATATTCACTTAGAAAATGAATAAACATTAATAAAATGCACATTACTTTGGCAACAAATGGGAAGAAATTTATTCTATATTAAGAAATTTAAGACACTGATGTTGCTAATGCCAAACTTACTAACAAGCATAACATTTCTCAAGCTATGGCTGTAAACTTAAAATTTCAGGGGGCAACAGGGTTTAATGTGTAATGAAGTGAGCATCAGGATATTTGGATCCTGATTTACCTCTACCAAATTTGGGCTATTTTGCTGTATATAAACCATTTTCACTCACTAAACTTTAATTTTAGTATGTGCAAACTGAAAGATTTAATTTAGATTTATGAAAGTATAGTGTAGCTTTGAAAATCCAACATTTAATATAATGTAAAATTTTACTAAGTATCAAAGAGGTGGCACTTTTAAGAACCACAAGTGCACGTCATTAATATAAAAATTTTGCCTTGCTTTCTTGTAGGATAGTAACGCAGGCCTTTCCTTATGTGTCTCTCCAGAAGAAAAATGTTGAGGTAGATCATAATAGCTGTCTCCACCTGCAGGGGACTTTTAAGAAATACTGATGTCTGAGCCCCATCATCCACAAATTCTGATTCAGTTGGTCTGAAGTGAAGCCCAGGAATGAGCTATTTTTAATTCCCTCCCTCCCTCCCTCCGTCCCTTCCTTCCTTCAGCTTCCTTCCTTCCTTCCTTCCTTCCTTCCTTCCTTCCTCCCTCCCTCCCTCCCTCCCTCCCTCCCTCCCTTCCTTCCTTCCTTCCTTCCTCCCTTCCTTCCTTCCTTCCTTCCTTCCTTCCTTCCCTTCTCTTTCTTTTTTAAGTAAAATTACCATAGATGATTCCGATTGACAGCCATGGATGAGTATCTCTGGGTTAGACTGAATCTCTGCTAATGGCTGTCTGACTGGGAAACCAGGTTATGAGTCTCTCCCTGTAGACCTCTTACAGCGATGCACAGCCTTAATAATGAAAATGCATAAAGATTTTCTCAACAAGCTAAATATCCTTATTGAAAACCAATTTTACTCAGCAAAATTAATAGTGGTGATAGTTTAATTTTAGCAATTTTATTGGTTTCGTGAATATTATCTTTCAGCATACTCTCTTGTTCTACCATTACTGAGTGTCTTCCAGTTCTGCAATTTACAAATTTGATATAAAGGGGAGTGAGGTCCATTTACAACAAAATTTTCAGTTATTATTATTCCAAGACACCTTTATAAGGTTATTTTTCAAAACATATACATGGCTTCTCTATGCCATTACATCCGTTCCTTCATTCATTTCTTGCTAACTATGCAAGACCATAGCATATTGCTATCAGTCAGGGATCCTTGCTTGGTTCAACGACTACTTTTTACATCTAGGGTCACTGAAGTCCAAGGAGGTGAAGTAATTAGTTCTAAAATCACCTAACAAATTGGTCAAAACTAAATATAGAATAGATATCCAGATTTCTGGCTTCCAACTTGAACATTCTTTTCATTTAACCATGGATATTACAAAAGGCACTAAATTACAATGAACTTGCTTTATTGTATTGATGTATATTTAATACAAAATTATGGTAATATATAAATCCAATTAAATATTATCTTCTTTCAACTCTGACATTATTGTAAACATTTTTGAAACTTCTTTTAGAACTCACAGTAAGATACTTTATAAGATGCAAACATAATCATTACTTTCTAATTATACATAGAATTTTGTTGTAGCCAAAGTATTTCTGAATCCTCAGTTGCCACAGATACTAATGGCCTTGCATAATTTGCCATTTTTGTATATTTTCAAGTAGTGTTCTATTGTTTCTGAATAAAAAAATGAATCACTAGCAGTATATTATGAAAAACTAGATTGTAGTGTGTAGAACTCGTATTTCCAAAGTGATTTTCTGAAATGGAAAACACCTACTTGGAGAAATAAGTGCTGTTAGATTTATTATAAAGTCTGTTTTATCACCTTAAAGATACATTAATTTCCTATGAGTAGGCAAGATAATTTATTTATTATTGCATTTTTTTGTCCAGGGGTCTGGGCTATTATAGATCATTATGACCATTTAATATATCAATGCCAAGTCAAATGAGCATATCAAATTATTCTAATGTGAAAGCTCCTCTTGCATTTTGCTCTATTCATTCCTTAAGGTCCATTTTCTCAATAATGGCTTTCATTGCCCCATAAGTAGATGTTAGTTCTCTTCTATTACCTACAGCGTACTCTGCTGTATTATATTGAACTCTATTAAAGTAAGGATTCCTATAGGATGGATACATTCATACTTCACTCATGCATTTATTTACTAATTCTGCACACACTTATTTTATAGCTAATATATATCTTCTATCCACTATTCTAGGCACTATAAATATATCAATAAATATGCTGACACAGTTGTCAGTGAGCCTACCTTCTTGGAAAACTCTTGGCCAGCACGCACAAACTACCCACACTGTTCATTATACTGGAGATTTATGTATTACAGGCACTTGTTTACCAGAGAGAAAAAAATTACTTTACTTTGGCTCTTTACATTTTTAAGACTTTCTCTTCTCACTACAACTGGTTAATTGTATTGGTTTAAAAGACAATAGATGCACACAATAGAAATGCATTCATATATTCATTAAATTACATGCTCACAGTAATAAAGACAGGCTTGATTCCTATCCCCAATTCTTCTATATGCCTGATCTTAAGAGACAGTCAGTTACTAATTTTACAAGTTTCTAGCATAGACAAAATCATCCAGAATATAATTGATATATTTTTTATTTTAAAGATATGAACTGTACTGCATGTCTCTTCTTTCAAAAGCGTCTAGCTCTGATTTTCTAAAGCAAGATTCTGAGGCTTTTCTCAATTTCCTTCTTCAGAGACGTTAGTCTCATTTCAAATCCTAATTATGCTCACGAACACTGCTTACAGAAGTGACTCCACTCTGGTTCCGTGAATTTACTGCGCTTTTCCAAACCAACCCTCTGTAGGTAGACGAAGTTTACAGTCACTCCACTGTCTGAGTTAAAGAGCTCAAACCCCAAGCCAGACATTATGCCATACAGAAACAAGAAAAATAAGTGGTATTTTGCTCTTGAGAAGTTTCTACCACTAGAGATTTTATATATATTCATTGTAAAAATTATCTTTATCTTTCTCCAATAATTTTGAAAACTGATAATCTAGTACTACAAATTAAGTATGTTCAAAATACTGACTTTCAAATTTTTTATGATTTCTTTTTTTCCTACTTTGGAGTTTTCCATTTGCTTCACTTCTCAGTTTGGTGACATTTCATCATTGTGCATCATTGTGTGGTGATCCCTACCAATTCTAAAACCTCTTTATTTTTGCTAAGATCTTGCTAAGCATTCTGTCCCTGCTTCATCTTATTAGAATCCCCTGTCTCCTTTGTTATCCCTGCATTTAATTTTGTTTGTTTCCTGAAGCAGTTCACTCGGGTACATCTGCCTACCTCTGCTTCTGTTTGTACAGGGAATAAAATAGCAGTGGAGCTTTTCTCTCTCAGCAGTCAGCTCTTTCTTCAGGAAGGAAACCAACTGGATTTCATCAAGCTAGGGCCTCCCTTTCAAAAAGACACAGGAGGACATTCAGCATCCTTGTTCTCGCCCTTTGACTGGATGTTGAAGCCCAGGGCCGCTCAATGTCTGCCTCCTGCCTACAGTAATCCCAGAGTTCCATTTTCCTTCTACTAGTTTTTTATAAATACTAAGTTTTAAAAATTGTGCACATGTTGTATGCCTGAAACTAATATGATACTGTCAACAGTACTTTAATGTTTAAAAAGGCTAAAAATTCTGTACCCATTTCCAATCACTCCTCATCCCTCCACTTTTCTCTTCCTACCTGACCCTTAGGTTTCTATTTTATTTTTTTTTAATTTTTTGCTTATTTTTAAATTTTTTTCATTTTTGTTCAAGTACAGTTGTCTCCATTTTCCCACTATCACTTTTCCCCACACCACTCACCCCCACCACTCACCCTCATTCCTTCCCCCCCTTTCCTTTTGTCCATGGGTCCCTTATACATGTTCCTTGATGACCCTTCCCATTATTCCCCCTATTATCCCTCTCCCCTCTCCCCTCTGGTTACTGTCAATTTGTTCTCCATTTCAATGTCTCTAGTTATATTTTGTTTGCTTGTTTGTTTTGTTGATTAGGTTCCACTTATAGGTGAGATCATGTGCTATTTGTCTTTCATTTCCTAGCTTATTTTACTTAGCATAATGCTCTCCAGTTCCATCCATACTGTCTCAAAGGGTAGTACTTCCTTCTTTCTTTCTGCTGCATAGCATTCTATTGTGTAAATGTACCATAGTTTTTTGATCCACTCATTTACTGAGGGACATTTAGGTTGTTTCCAGCACTTGGCTATCATAAATTGCACTGATATGAACATTGGGGTACACAGGTTCTTTTGAATTGGTGTTTCAGGATTTTTAGGGTACAATCCCAGAAGTAGAATTGTCAGGTCAAAAGGCAGTTCCATTTTTAATTTTCTGAGGAAATTTCATACTGTTTTCCACAGTGGCTGCACCAGTCTGCATTCCCACCAACAGTTCACTAGGGTTCCCTTTTCTCTACAACCTCCTCAGCACTCATTATTTGTTGATTTGGTTTTGATGGCTATTCTGACCAGTGTGAAGTGGTATCTCATTGTGGTTTTAATTTGCATCTCTCTGATGGCTAATGATGCTGAGCATCCTTTCATATGTCTCCGGGTGGGGGTGATGGGAATGTTTTAAATTAGATTGTAATAATGGTTGCACAACTTTGTAAATTTACCAAAAAGCATTGAATTACACATTTAAGGTATGTGAATTATACCACAATAAAGTTGTTAAATAAAAAAACAAAGATAAAAAGAAAAAAATTTAAGGAAGAAATAAAAGAAACAGGTAAAAAATACATAAAAACTACCCAATATATTTTTATAAGGGTAAAAAAATTTTGTGAGATACCATTTTCTACTTACCAGGTTGATAAAAATAAAAACATAAGAAATCTAGTATCCAGTGTCATCAAACATGTGAAGTAACATTTATTCTCATTAATTACTGTTAGGATTTTAAACTAAAACAATTATGAGACTTTCCAAATAATATAGAAATTTTGTGATTATCTTGAAACTGGAATTGTTAAATTATAGGGTACAAACTTAATCATTTGAGAAATTTATCTACTGAGAAACAACTTATATCATTGCATAGAGACTTATGTGCAAATATGTGTATTTCACTATTTTGTAATGATAAAATGGAAAACAGTCAATGTTCATTAAAAAGTAAACATTCACTGGCCCTGGCTGGTGTAGCTCAGTGGATTGAGTGCGGGCTCTGAACCAAAGCATCGCTGGTTTGGTTCCCAGTCAGGGCATGTGCCTGGGTTTCATGCTGTCCCAGTATGGGGTTTGCTAGAGGCAACCATATATTGATGTTTCATTCCCTCTCTTTCTCCCTCCCTTCCCTATCTCTCTAAAAATAAATAAATAAAATCTTTAAAAAACATTTAGAAAAGTAAACATTCACATAAATTATGAAAATTTCTATATCATGAAAACATTTGCAAATATTAAACAACACTATGTTTTGCAAAAAAATAAAATAAAAAAGTCTTAAAAAAGAAAAGAAAGTTGCTTACTCTAGGTTATGCAGATAATTAGTTCTAGACTCAAAACTTTAATCCATGTCTTGTGAGTTGTTGTAAAAAGCAACCCCTTCTGTCTAGATGTTGGCACATCTCTCCGGAGCAGCCCTAGTATGGCCTGTGCTGATTGCACAAAGTAGGTTCCGCTGTTCTGTTCCTTGCTGAAGCATCTCATATATATGGCTCTTTTACAAGATATCTATTAGTTAATCTACAGATCTTTACACTAGGTCCTTGTTCTCTTAAATGCTATCTGCTAATAATTTGGGATTACTGAGTGCATAGAACTTTCTATCTTACTCTAAAAAGATACCTCAGGGCTTTATTGTTTCACTTGAAAAAATAGTTAAAAACATAGACATTGATATAAAACACCCATATGTCCACCATCTTTGATTGATAATAATAATAATAATAATAATAACCTGCACACAGTAAACTACAAAGAAACTAAAAGTAAATTGGCTTTTCTGTATGGCCCTTTGGACCCTGATGTGCATCCATGATTTTTCCAGCCCAGCTCACATGTCTCTGGACAGCTGCCTTTCTTCCACCTCTGGCTTATGGAAAATAAATGCTGGGCTGACACAGTTTTGAATTTTGCTTTTTTAAAATCTGGGCTGGGTTATGACATCACTTAGAGTCTGATAAAAATACATCAATTTACTAAGAAAAACAGGTAATATTTGTAGATACATGTTTCTGCCACAAGGATGGTGGTCGTAAAAATTACTTGTAGGCCACAGTAACAATAACTAGGATATTAATAGTTGTTTTTTCCCAATTATTCACTCAAAACTGTAACACATTTCTCCTATTCTAAATCTTTCTGAATATGGGTTTTCGTATGTTCGATGGTGTGGTAAACTTAGTGAAGTTTTTATAAAGATAATTTGAAAAATACTTTAAGGTGCCTGCAACCGGCTCTAAGCTGCATGAGACCTTGAATACTGAAAAAAAATCATTTCAGACTATTTATGTATTTGACCTAAGTATCCTATCATTGTGGGATATTAAGAACAAATATGACCTGTAATAAAAGCAGAAGTAACATTGTGACTATTTAGATCTGGCCTTGGGATAAAGCATAATCTCCTCTGCCTTCTTCAAAATAAGTCACTAGTGTAGCATCCTATTGTTTTGTCTTTACTTCTTATCTATCCATTTATCTATCTATCTCTCTGAACAAAACCTATAAGTTGCAGATGACAAAACACTTTACTGTTGTTCACCTTGGTCTAGTATAACACATAGCGCTCTACGAAAATTTCCTATAAAGTGTAGACATTCATTTTTATCCTTCTCATATTGTAACTCAAAATCACTGTGCGCCCTCTGTATGACTTTGGACAACACGTAAATAGCATAATCTCACAATTTACTGAGAATCAATTTACTTTTCCCCTTAAGTCCCTGAGTCTCAAAGGGACATAACTACTATACTATATTCAAGATCCATAAAACTATAATTCTATAATTATAGGGTACCAGTCTTGAAAGTTTAGAAACACAAGCCAAGATGAAATAAGGCAGATCAAAAAATCCTAAATTATTCTCTAGGCCCACTATTACTGTGATTTAAAAAAAAAACTTTACTTATAATGGAGCTTAAAAGTTTTTCTAACAAATAATAAAAATGAAGTTCACTACAAAGTCTTCAAGAATCTTCCATAATATTGATCACATTCAAAAGAAAAAATATTTGGGACTATCCTGTGGGGTTACAGTAGAATAATTAGGTGAGGAAACATTATGGATTTTAAAATCCATGAGCACAGAAACCATTCTCACCCAAAGAAAATTGAATTTTTTCAAATATTTTCTTCATTCTTTGAGGAAATAAAAGACTCTACCTATTTTGCCTGCAGATCCTACTTATGCTATTTTGAAATTGGTTAGCTGTCTGCTGTTTTACTACTATGAACAGTGTCACATCCAGTGCCTCTTAAAAGGTGAGTTGTGCGCAGGAACACTGAAGACCAGGCTGACACGGCTCTCTGATTGAGCATGTGAGAAAATACAACTGGAGTGACTGAGGAGCAGGAGAGATGAAGAGGGAGGAAAATTAAGTGCGAAGTCATTGGGCCTTCAACTGTGGAGAGCTGATGTAGGTACGAGGGTGACCTTGAGAAAACTATGCTACAACACAAGTTGCCCTTAACGGGATGAGGATATAGTGGGAATACCAACTTCTCTCATATCTTGACTTATTTAATAGAAATGTTTCTTAGAAATATTACAGTATGCATTTTTTCAAAAAATGAGAATCCACATTAGAATTAAACAGATAAAAATAACATTTTAGACTAGATATGTTAGATAAAACATCCTGCCTGAAACTGTGTGTTTGTGCATGTGCAGTTTTTCACATGAATCTTCCCATATGTGTTTGTATGTCTCCCAAGTATCAAATTTAACATTGTTTCACTGGACAAAACTGATGTGAAATATAGAGCCTATATTTTCATGAACAAAAAGGTAATGTATAATAAGCCCAACTTTCATTTTGGCATGAAAATATAAAACACTGTATAATTTATTTTAATATTGTAATTAATAACTAAAAATGATTATCATTCAATATTAAGGTCCACACATAACACAAAATTATATTTTCAAATCACATAACTCATGTTGGAATATTATAAAAAGCTATTTTCTAAAGTTTCTAAGAAACAGTTATATAAAATAAATACATTTAGAAACCACGGGAGTTTGTAATTTATTCAATTTTCACCAGACAATAAAACTTAGACTTGGAAGTGTACTCTACGACCATATATGTATCCACATGATGAAACTGAGATTGGTGTAATATTGTGACTTATTTCTTAGCACACTATCAATAGTAACAACCATAACCCAGTTTTTCTGGGTTCTCCTCCTGAGTCCTTTCTCAAATATTTCATACTATTCTAAGAAAAGTACCCCCAAGTTTTGTCAACCACAGTAAATGGTGCCATTCATTTGCTCAGTTACAAAACTTAAGAGAAATTGATTAATTTGGTACATAAAGGTACTCCCACTCTACCTTCAGTAGGTGCTATAGATTCTTCAGAATATGATAATTTCTCTCCATCTTCACTTTTTGTAACATAGCTGAAGTTATTGCCCTCCTTGCTTGAAATATTGCAGAAGTCACTAAATTGGACCTATTACCCTTGCCCCTGCTCCACTGTAAACTAGTCTTCATAAATGGCCATCATCGTCTTGTTAATGCATATTTGGTTATATTAAAGACCTGCTTAAATTTTTCCCATATTCCATGTTATACTTAGTACAAGTTAAAATATTTAATATTCTATGTCCTCTAAAGTCTGGTATGATGCAAATCTTTCCCACCTCTCTGAACTTATCTCCTTCTGATTAACTTTTTGTTCACTACTCTCCAGTTATTAAGGTCTTTGTAAAATTCACCAAGACCATCTTGCAATCTCAGTATCTTTGAACTTGCTTTCAGTTCTTCCTGAAACACTCATGACCCACACAAATTACCATATGACTTTCTCCTCTTTATCATTTAAGATTCAGCTAAAATGATGCCACATGTTAGAGAAACCAACTTTGACAACTGTTCCTACTGATTGTCCTATATTATAAAACCTGGCTCTATTAACTTTATAGCATTTATGTCTATCTGAAATTCTTATTCCAACAAAAGCACCAAGAGAACAAGGATATTGTCTGGTTGGTTCTTTGCTGAAGGCCCAGTTCTAGAAGTGTTCATAATATGTAATAGAAAGATATAAAAATATTTTCTGAATAAATGAATTAGCTGTACAACCAATAAATAATATTTAATTTCTAATATCCTTCATGTAAGTGAAGCAAGGGAAAACTAGGGATTTTTATAATATAAATTTTAAAGCTATCATACAGGCATATAATAATGAAGTATATATCAACAATTATCACAGCTACTGAAAACTCCATTCATCTAAATATGGGGATTTATTTTTTAAATTATGTTTCCATATTTATTTCTCAAAATGAGTATGAAGCACTTAAAAAAAAAAAAGCACTGCCTTAGATTTGAACCAATAATTAGATAATAATGGGTCAGGGAGGTGGACATGCTGAATATCTTGACCAAAAGTGTCATTCATTGAATAACACTCATTAGTGAATAGAAAACAACACTGAGGTATTAGACATTTTATGGGACTCAGGATCCCAAAAGAATGTTAAGTAACACAAAGAATGGGATATACATAAAGAGATATGTTGGCAATAATACTTAAATCTAACACTCATGAATAAAATAAGTGTCATTTAAAGAAAGCCTTTCACTTTTGTGTAGTTCTGCTTTATTTTTGTTCTTATTGCTAGTGCTTTTGATGTCACACTGTAGAAATCATTGTCAAGGACAATGTCAAGAAACTTTTCCCTATGATATTTTTCTAGGAGTTTGACAGTTTAATGTATAACACTTAAGCCTTTATCCATTTTGAATTTATTTTTGTGTGTGGCATTGGATAGAGGGACACTTTCATTCTTTTACTTGTAGATATAATTTTTCCCGATGCCATTTGTTAAAGAGACTGTCTTTTCTCCATCATCTATTCTCGGCTCCCCTGTTGACCATCAGTTGATTTCTAGGTATGTGGCTTTAAATTTCATCTATTCTCTTCCCTGTTCTTTATGTCAGTCTTTATACCAATACCATACTGCTTTAATTACTGTAACTTCTGCACAGCAAAGAAAAGAATCAGTAGAATAAAAATACAACTTAATAAATAAAATAAAATGTTTGCAAACCATATATCTGATAAGAGGTTAATATTCAAAATATATTTACAAACTCATGTTATTCAATAGCAGAAAAACAAATAACCCAATTCAAAATTTGGCAAAGGACCTGGATACACATTTTTTACACAAGATATACAAATGACCTCAGATATGTAGGTATATGGAAAGCTGCTCAACACCACTAATCATCAGAGAAATGCAAATCAAGTCCACAATGAGATGATATATATATAATTCTACATATATGGATAATTTAGGCCCCTTCTCCACTGTCGATAGAAATTGAAAATGGTATGTCTGCTATGAAAAACAGTATGGATGTCTTACAAAAAATTAAATTACCATGTGATCCAAGAATCCCACATATATTCAAAAGAATTTAAAATTACAATCTCAATGTGATAGCTATGTTCCCAAGTCCATCCCTATCTATTGGTAATCACAATAGATAAATAAGTAAGGAAAAACTACATACAATGGATACTACTCAGTCTTAAAAAAGAAGGTAATCATGCCATTTGCAATGGCATCAATAAAACTTGAAAGCATTATACTGAGTAAAACAAGCCAGTCACAGAAAAACAAATATTGGATAATTTCACTAATATGGAGCATTTAATATTGTTAACTCATAGAAGTGTGGATTAGGACAATGTTTAAAAAGACTAGGGGAGAGTGCAGAAAGCAGAAATGAGGAATTTTTCAATAGGTCAGTATAAAGTTTCAGTTGTACAAGATGAATTAATCCTGGGGATCTGCTGTGCAGCACAGTGCCCACGGTCAGGAGCCTTCTGTTGTGCCCTTAAAAACTTAAGTGGGAAGATCTCATATTAAATGTGAATACCACAGAAAAAGGGGAGGGTGACACAAGAAAATTTTGAAGGTGATGAATAAGTCTATTATCTTGATCATGGAGATGATTTCAAGTGTGTGCATAAGTTCAAATTGTATATATCATATATGTACCGTTTTGATATGCCAAATATACCTCACTGAAGCTGTTTAAAATAGACAAAAAGAGAAAGCCTTTCATCTACTATGCACACACATGCACACATATACACAAATATGCACACACTCCTGTGATGAAAAAGAGTCATAAAAGGATACATAAAAATGTGCCAGAAGGAAAGCTAAGTAAAATTGGTTTACAAATATATGGCACGTATGATGTTCAGAGGAGTAAAACAGCAACGAAAGCTTCTTAGGCTCCATTCAGACAGGGGGGAAACAGAAGCCAATGGTAGGTCACAGACATGCAAGGATGGGGAGAGGGGAGAGAGAGAAAGGAAGAAAGGTATGAAGAGGAAAGAAAGGATGGAAGGGAGGAAGGAAAGAAGGAAGGGAGGAAGGAAGGAAGGTGAACAAAAAGGAAGGAAGGAAAGAAAAAGAAACCTTACTGACTTTAGACTTCTGTGGTAGAGGAAATAATCTGTCAGTAGAAAAATAACATCCATGAATTATCTGCTCCATTCCACACTGTGAGGCACTCTGGACAATTCTTTTGTGTTTCCTTCTCATAACAACCCATAACAACCCTGTAAAGGACATGCCCTATTGCAAGGATTCAAAGAAAAAAACCTGGGATATATTAAGAAACTTGTCAATGGGCATACAGAAAATTTAGTTTGGCTAGGATATGCACAGAAGTTAGTGTGACTCCAGAATTTATATTCTGTTTCTTTAATATTAAGCTCAAACCAAAAAAACATATTTGCATATATGCAAAATCCATGGACACAGACAACAATGTGGTGAAAGCAGGGGCTGTGGGGACAGTCCCTGCAGGGGCTTGGTGGAAGTGGGTAGGGGGATGAATGAGGGATATCTGTAATATTCAACAATAAAAAATAATAAGATAGTAAGCCTCAAGTATTCAAATATATTTAGTGACATTGCTGGCATGTAATTTTAATAAATACCATGCAGAAAAAATATTTGGAAAGATTGTAGTCTGCTATATGTACATGCATTTTACCTGTAGTTCCATAATTTTTATTTATTCTTATATTATTATACATTTAATTAACCTAAAATATGCTCTTGTGTAGAGGATAGTAGTAGATAAAAGGCAGCAACCAGTTAGGTTCAGATGAAAAAAATGACATAAATTCATGTTTACTAACATAAATCCTGCGTAGTGGCAAAATTTAGGGTCTAGAGCAGGTGTGAGAAAGGGTGATAAGAAGGTAAGTTTCAGGCTTACTATCAGCTGAAATAATCATAAATTTAATAAAATAGTAAATAGAGGTACATTTTGAATTAGTTGATGTTTATAACTCAAAATTCTATTAATACAATGGTCTGAAGATAGCATCTGGAGAACGGGACTAATTCACTCTTTTGCATACACTCATTTATTCTACAAATAGTTGATGAAAAGGCACTGTGTTCTAAGTACTGGTTTAATGTTGGGAAATGTGTACATTGGTAGGTGCCACTTACAACAAAAAAAATATTAATTAATGCAATGAGATAATGAACTAGTCAAACAATCGGTAAATAATCCTCTTCCCCACAAAAGAAAAAAGCAATTACACAGAACAGTATGTGTGCTGTGTTATACTTACTTTTTAATTTTGCTAATTTTTAAGATAGTAAATTTCTGAAATGTAACAGTGATTTTTACCAAACGTTATTTCTACAACACTGTTTGAAAGGCTTTCCTATGCCTTCTACTCATTAACATATTGTTGTGCATATTCATTTATTGACTGCAAAGTGGAACATGAACCTGATTGTCTATGTTTGTTTCCCGGGCTCAGAACTCCCACTGAAGTTACCAATAATTATTAAACTTCAAAAAGTCTCTTGGTCTAGGTGATTTCTGAGATCTTTTATCCTATGCCTTCCACAACATCAGATTTCCTCATTTTAAATATTTGTCCTCTGGTCTTCATTATGACACACTTCCTTCCCATCCAACTACTTGAGTTATCTCTAAGTCATTCTTATTCTTGCTCCATTTTCCCCACATTCTCTTATCCACTCACCAAAGTCATCTTGGAAATGAGTTTCAGATTCTCATATTGTTCACGAATCCTACCACCAATACCTTAACTTCATTTTTATTCAGGTCTTGTCACCAATTTCCTTCACACCCAACCCACTCCCCACATGAGCATGAAATGACCCTTCTTAGGACAAATCTAAACAAGGTGCTCCCTTATGTGAAAGTTTCTGGTAGCTTTACGTCATCTCTGGCTCTCAATTAACTGTACATTCTCATATGAATTTCCTGGGACTGCTTCTTCTGAACCTGCCCTTTTTTACTAACATACATACACAATATGCCTCTTTGAACCTAGTATGCTTCTCCCCTCACCCATACAGGTAAACATCCTGTTCTCTGTTGCTTCCGTTCAGGCTCTGCCTGATGAGCTCCCGAACACACCCATGACACAGCTCTAACGCCTCCTCCCTGATGAAACTTTCTGTGAAGCTCACAGTTCCGCACTTGATTTCAAAGGTTCCTCCTCTTTGTCTCTCACTAGGCTGAAAGCTCCTTGATGAGATAAACTGTTATTTTACTTGTGTATATCAAACACTCAATAAATGTTAAATTAGTGAATTAGTTCCATCCTCACTCTTAGCTGCCAGGACTCCTTCACACAGCCTTCCTGTCCAGTCAGTAAAATGTACGAATAATTTTAACTTAACACCGATCACAAAAAAATAAGGAATGACACTCTTATTTTCTCTGTGTAATGTTTTGCTCATATTTTATTATGTTTCAGGGGAAAAAAGAGTGTGCTTGTGGGAAAAATTATTACTACAGAAATATCTAAATGTTTAAAAAAGCTGTACACTTCACATTTTGATGTATTTTGTTAATCATTAAAAAATATCCATTTCCTCGCATGTCACTGTGAGGAGGGAAACACACAAACACACTTATGATAAATGTGTTGAGGTTCCAGACAGGTAATACAAGTTTGATTAACACATAGAATCATACTACCTACCATGAATATTTTATGGTCTGTAAAATGTAAAATGTGAAAAGCAATTCGAAATGGTGAATTAGGAAAACAATCTAGATAAAATATGAAAAAGTAAAGAATAAAACCACTAGACACCTTTTAAATTTAGACATCACTATAAATGCATATTCAATGTGGGTTTCTGGATGTACATGTAAACAGAGATATCTAAGTGAGTAAACTATTCATTGAGACCAGGCAGGCACACAGCGTTTGGATATGTGAGACCAGAAGTATCTACTCATCTAACAATTCACCTCAGGAGTGTTTATTTTCTCACACAAAAATTGAATCATCATTTTCCTACTAACTTCCTCAAGATCTTCATATATATACAATCTATATATAGATAAAGATATAATCATAGAAAAAATATATGTATTAAAAATTCATGGGCAGTGCCTTTCAAAAGCTAGTTCCTACCATTTATCTGGAGTCATTTCCCAGCACTCTACACCTGACTCTGCCTTGGTGAGTAGTTTTCCGAACATACTGTGCTTGCAGACTTTTTTACTTTTACTTCCCATTACATCTGCCTCACCGTTCTTCTCTTCCCAGAAGCAAACATATCTTATGCAGAGTCACCTGTGTATTATATTTTTGACATTCTCAGATACCCATGTTTTGCATGCCCTGTGTCTTCTGTATATTTTAACAAAATAGCATAGGTTTAAATTTAATTTTTTTATCATTTGCCTGTGTACCTTTTTAATACCTGAAAAATATTGAGCTCTTGCAATGAGCACTGAAGTTAAAATAACTAAGAAAACAGATATGACTTTTGATCTGTAAGCCTACTGAAAATTGAAGAGGGTGGGCATTCTATAAGCAATAACAAAAATATATACAATTGAACGTAAAAGAATGCATTAGAATACAGTATAGGAGACAATTCAAGTATAGGAGACAAGGGAGGCTTCTCTGTGAAAGTGACATTCATGTTAAACCATAAAGATAAGCAGAAGTAATGTCTATTGCCTAACATGGTATGTAGCCAGCTCACGGTAGCTGTTTGTTGAGTGAACAAGTAAATGACAAAGTAAAACTTTTCTTCAATTTTCTATATAATTTTTGCAAACTTCTGTAACATTCAAGGGTTCAGGATTTATCTCATAAAAACAAAAATGTATTTAACACAAATAATTTAGAGGAGAATCCTGTAATGATTATGGCCGGACCTGGGTTCCACCTCCCACCTCTAGATACTGGTGTACAGCCAGAATAATATTCAACATGGTGTGTTTCCAGCACCATGCCAATTTCTATAAGACCATTTTTCATCTCTGGTATATAAATAAGATATGCCCAGTATTTTTCAAGTTGGCTGATAAATTAATCATTATAACAAAAGAAACAAAAATGTTCTATCTGAATTTTCCTAAAGAATGCAATCACTTTTGTTGTCTGCCTTCTTGACACAAAGAACCTGATCCCCACCCACCTTCAGAATGTATCATTCATCTCATCACTCATCCACGTAAGTTTCTGAACAATTTTCCGCTGACAGCTAACTCTATTTTGCCAACCTATATAGAGGGATGGAACTAAAGTTGTTTTAAAAAACTAAGTTGCTGCCACTCAAAAAGCTTGGGGAATTTTCTAGCCTAATATATTTATTTGAGCATAATGTGGCCCATGCTGGACATTTCTCTAAAGCACTTATTCTGTAAGCATTTGTAATATGTCAGCAGGGACAAAAAAGACACTAATAAATCTTATTATCTATGCATTTACAAAAATAAGTGGAGAAATGTCTATAAGACATGAACATGTTACATAATGTATGACAGCCTTCTATTTAGAACAGGAAAAAATAAGCAGTGCAAGAAATTGTGATGCACTTGATAATTCCATTTCCTGAATAACGATTTTCTAAAACTCCATTTCACTCTGCCATTGGACAAAGCTGCCAATTCTTGCCTTCAATAAAGACAGAGATCTGTACCCTCTGCTGTGGTATTAAAAAATCTCAGTCTTTCACTTCACAGCTTTCTTTAGTAAGGAAAATTCTCACAAAATCTTTAGCAATTTTGAATTAACTTTGTTGATCAAAATCTTGTATTCCCGATCTTTGTAGCTTCATTGGAAAGTATATGAACCTTGAACACAGAATAATGTTTTGAAATTTGGATTTCAGAATCCAACTCTGTGCTTATTAGTTCTAAATTTTTTTTTTTTGGCCAATTTAACCTCTCTAAGAGTGTTCCCCATTTTTAAACTAGACAAATTATATTTTATGATACCCCTAATTATCTAGCTACAAGTGGCAGTTAGAATCTAAAATTCAGTTTTTTAATTGTATTTTAGCTATTATATTTTGTTGTATCTCTACATAAAGTTTAATATTGTTAATATCAGCCCTGGCTGGTGTGGCTCAGTGGATTGAGTGCGGGCTGTGAACCAAAGGGTCACCAGTTCAATTCCCAGTTAGGGCATATGCCTGGGTTGCAGGCCAAGTCCCCAGTGGGGGCCATCTGAGAGGCAACCACACATTGAGTTTCTCTCCTTCTTTCTCCCTCCCTTCCCCTCTCTCTAAAAATAAAGAAATAAAATATTAAATATATATAGTTAATAACATTTATTGCTCACAAAAATATGTAAATTTTAAGTATGATTCTCATTTTACAGAAGATGAAGATGATTATTGGTGGAATAGGGTTATTTACCAAATTACCAAATAATAGAATCTGAATCCAAATATCTGACTTTATAGCCCATAACCATTGCATTGTATAGTTTCCAAATCATTTTTGTAAGAACATATCTGTCTAAATTTTATCTTGGAGGTCAGGAATTAAAGCATGTGATAGAATATTAATAATTAACTCTTTCTTTCTAAGTCATAGTTAAAATATTTACATAACTATTATAAATTACTAAAATACTTTTAAATTTTCTACACCTTAAGAAAAGCAAACTTTACTAGCAGAAAGTGTATCATGTACTCATCCTGTATGGCATTTGTCACCTGCAAAGTGGAGATAATTGTAGTACCTACCTCAGTGGCCATCACAAGAATTAGGAAGATAATTGATGTTTGTAAAGCACTTAACACAGCAATTACCAAATTACTGAGTAATGGAGCAAATTCTGACTCTAGATGTTTGATTTCATAGCATTAGTTTTTTATAAAAATCAGCTTTGGGTAGGGGAAAGATACTTGGTATATTGCCATATTTTGTGGGACTATTTTAATAAAATATGTGTATATGTTATATGTAATACATATATACATATATAATTTATTAGTATTATTGAATTAGACCAAAATATTTTCCAATATAAATAAATAAAAATACATTAAGTGCCATGGACTTGTTCTGCTTAGCATCACCAGTTTTTTTCCCCCTAATCCTTTAAATCATGCTCTAAGAAGCCTAAAATCACTTATTTCCACTTATTCCCACCATTCATTGTTACAATCTAAACTTTTACCTTATCTGAATGTCACTGTCAGAAGGATACAGAATATTCAAACTTAATTAAATAAAAATAAAGCTAACATGGTTCAATCATCGTATTTCTAAACAGAGCTAACATGGTACAATCATCATATTTCTAATTAGAGCTATCAGCCTCAGAAAAGTCACTAATTTATTTGTTAAAAAGAAAAGATAAGAGGCAGATATGTTACAACAAACCAATTTCATTCTTGAGTAGAGCCCCCTTAGTATTGCCACCTGACACTAATCCATTATACTGTATTTAGGTATTAAAAATTTAGTTCCTATCTACTATACTTTATTACACTCCTGCTACTATACTCCACTATACCCATGTAGATGGAAGCAGTATTTCAGGTAATCAGTATTCAAATGCCAGAAATGCAAAGCAGCGTAGGTAATTCAGCATTTCTGGGACAAATGCTCTATCTGGGGAGTGGTGGGCATAGGATAGAATGAAAGAAACAGGGACCAAATGAGGACTGTGTATACAACGCATGTTGAGGATGAAATAGAGAAACATAAGGCTGTGGGCCAGGAGATCAGAGGTGAGATGACCGCTTCAGTAAATACAAGATGTTAGTGGCAATATGCAATAAAAGAGTTTCAGTACAGTAATAGATATTTAGCAAGATGCTGAAGAGAGAATGGACAAGATTTGGGAGTGAAGGAAAGGGACTAAAATGACTCCTATGCATGTTACCTAAATAGCACAAACCATGACAGAAAGATAGAACTTGTTTTCCAAAACACCAGGTCCTCAGGTTTACTATAATTAAGTATTTCATGTGTATGTTTAATATAGGCATATGTCTAGTGGAAGCATCTATAGTTACCAGCAATTTCTGAGAATGCATGTCACTTTTCTCCATCCCTCATCCATGCAAATGCAAAGGAAGAATCTAATTTCACCTTTTTTTTTGTATATGAGACATTCAAATAGCTTTGCAAATATTATCTCACCAATATTCACATTATCTCTATGAGATATGCCAAGGAATAATTTATCTCTATCTTTGTAGGGTTAAGAGAGGTTAAGTGACTCATCTGGGGAGTAGAAATAGAAGTTCATTCTCTTCAGTTGGCTCATTCAATATAATGGGAACTGTCAAATAGTTATTGCTATTGCTCAAGTCATATGGCTTGAGTTGTACAGTTTTTATTTACTAGTAAACAAGGAGCTCAGGAGCAAGAGAATTGAAGATTGTTTTTTCAATACAGGCTTCTTTTTCCTCAGTTCTGTGTAAACTTTTCCACTGACCTGTAGTCTAAATAAATAAGGATCTCATGGTAATGTTGAACATCAATTGATACAGCCATAGAAATGTGGAGAGAAATGTTCACTGTATAAAATTTGATTTTTACATGAAACATCATCCTGCAATCCATCCTAATAAAATAACATGAAGTACACATTTTGAAAATTTCTAACACTGAGTAATGCTATGTGGATGGGTCTGCCATACATTCTTTATTACACCTGGTGAGCAACTGCGATGAAGCACCACAGCGCCCATTCTCAATGAAGTAGTTCATCCGTCCTGGGGACAAATGGCAAATGATCACTTTCTCTCTTCTAATCGCTGGTTTGTTGTCCCAAGGGGATTTTTAGTTTCCCGTGCTTACTTGAATTTCTTTCCACTCTTGTGGCTCTTCCTATACAGGGTCCTTCATTGATCTCTCAATTGCCTAGCCTCAAAATATTGAAGTACCCCTTGGGGCCCCACTGTCTTTTAAGTGCACTCATTCTCTGTGGATGATCTTGACTCATCCAGGTAGGACATGGTGGGTGGCATGGGCCACAAGGGAGTGCCAAAGAAATAAAGAATAAAAAGTTCATGTACTGGCTTTGTGTTAAAAGCAGAGCTTCCAGCATTTCCAGAATGACAAACTGCAAGGGATACATAAAAGACAACTATCAAAGGTGACTCCGTGCTTTCTGGCTGAGCAATAAAAAGGATAAAGTTGCCATTAATTGTGTTGGATAAGACTGTGAAGGTAACAAGTGTGTGCTGGAACACATCAGGAACTCAGTTGTGGATATGCTACATTTGAGAGGATTATAAGATATCAGAGGTTGATTAGTATTCTAATTAGGATTCAAAAAGAGTAAACAAAACCAGTACAAAATCATATGGAACATGGAATTTATCTTAGAGATTAGACCTTTCACAATTGTGAGAGCCGGTAAGGTAGTGCCCAGAGGCTGTTACATGTAAGCCTGGTGGTGGGCCTAGAATCACAATAGCACAACAACAGGAGTAGAAGTCAATAAGAAAGCCGCTAGGGAAACAAGGTGAACAAGGTCAAAGCAGAACCTTTAAGAACAAACTAAAACCTGCAAAAGCAAACCAGAACAAATGTCAACAAGTGGAGACCCATATCTACTGCTCACTGTCTCTGACTTCAACAATGCAGGTGACATTCAGAAGAAGCGGCTGTTTGCCGTGAGCTCTGGCTTCAGGACTCAGGCAAGTTGAAAGATGAGACTCCAGGGAATGTGTCAGAACTACAAACCAGGCACACCACTCGTATCAACAAGAGAGTGGCAGATCAGCGACACTGAGCATGTGTCACAGCAACACTTGGTGTCCTACACTGACCTTCGGAGCATAGTGACTACCGTTTTACAGTGCACGTTCACGTCTTGTCCTTCACTTCTGTCAGGACATCATTTTACTTTTGAGGCCTCCCAGACCACCATTTTTAATTGTGATCCCACTCCCTCTCCCACATCTTCATCCTTGCTTTATTTGTGTCCTTGCCACTTTTTATTGTACAATAGGGTACATCCATTTCATGTATGTATCTTAAATTTTCTTTCACCCACTAGATTGTAAGCTTTATGAAAGTGGGTTTATTGCCTGTTCTGTTAAACAGTGTTTCCCAGTTCTGACACATGATAGGTACTAAATAAGGTACATTAAACCAAAGGAAAAAGTCTTTGTTTAAAATTTAAAAAAAAACAGCCTAAAATTTTACAAATTGTATGAATTGCTTTCTATGGCATTCCATTAAGAGAGAATGGATTAATTTTTAAGATCCTTAAAAACCACTGTTCTATTTCATTGATTAGTTTCAATGACATGAAATGGCTATTTTGAAATTATTTTTAACCCATCGAAATGGCAATTACATACAGCTCAACTAAATGCTAAATAGAACTCAAGAGAAAAAGCAACAGCAATCTCTAAGTCTATAAATGAAATTGATCTGTGTTGTGTGTTTTGGATGCCATGTATGTGCTGATTAATTTTCTCCTTTAATTTTCTCCTTATTTCAAGAAAGCTAATTCTCATATGTTCCTCCTCCATTATTCATTTCCCATCAATCTTAAGAATTGACTGTGCTATTCTTATACATTCTATTTATTCCAAACAGTAAAGTAAGATCAATTAAGGAAAAATTGACTTCTCCATATAGTTAAGTATGACAAGGAGGAAAACATGTCCTTGGAATTGGGTGAGCCACGTTCAGGTGCGATGCTGCAAAGGGAATGAGAACAGGATGCAGAAAGGGTGAACAGTTAAAAAAGGAAACTAACTCATTGATTACCTGTGATGTGTCAGCAAATTGCTAGTATGCTTCCTCAGCAGTTCTGCAAAGTCAGAACTCTGCATTTGAATGACTTGAGGTTAATAAAATTATCCAAGTTAATATGCACTTCATTTATTTACTCACCTATTTATATATGTGCCTGTACTTTGTATTTTGGCAAAAATGATTTGAAATAGCTCTATTATCATACATTTAATAAGTCATAGCTCACAATAGAACAAAGCTCTCTCTTTGATATCAAATGGTTTGCCTTGCCAGCTAAATTATTCTATCCTTTCTCAGTGTAAAAACACGCTAATGACCAGGTAATATATTAAGGGTTTGTATTTTCTCTTTCCAAAAGGACTGACTTCACCTGTTTGCCAAAATGAAATAAAATGATGATAAACTGTTTCAAAAATTTTCATTATTTCTAATTTAAGCCACAGTAATTCCAAATTGACACAGTATCTCTAGGAAAATTTATATTTTCTAGGAAAAATAAGCTGTTTAGTAAAATCACCTTCTAGTACTATAGTCCATTGGCAATTTGTTCAGTGATCATTTCTATAACAGAATGTCAGAATTTATTTTATTTCTTTAATTTCATTGATGAAAATTTCTAGACAGACCCAGTTCTTCATATATATTTAATTTTTTCTTGTGTTTTCCAAACCTATAGGGGGGACTCATAATTTTGGGGGGAAGGAAAATCCAGTTAAAACATTCATTTTTCTGGAAATCTTTGTCAACATATTTCTCATGTAGACAATTATTTGTTCAAATAGAGATACATGTAAAATGTGACACTGAGCATTAACTGAGCAGGCATATATGATCTTCTGTGTTACTGTCATTTGAGGAGTAGTCTATATTATAGTGTTATTATTTTATATAATTAATTACTCTATACTGAAACATGCACATATGGAATTTAAAATAAATATTTTTCTTAATATTAGAAGTGATAGCTGGGATGTTATATTTGACTGTTAAGTACATTGGGGTTAAGGTTTGTAGATATTCAACCTCACTTTCAGTAATGCCATAGGTGGAGAACAACATACAGAGCAAATACACTTAAATTTTTCTTCCATTAGTGCATGAACCAGACAGGCTTAGCACAGCAATGTGCACTACAAAGTAATCCCATTTAAAAATTTTAATTAAATCAATATATTAGATTTTTGGATGTGCATCCTAAAGTTTATCTATATTGGAAAATGTAAGATTGGGCTTTGGGGTTAGAAGTTGGATTTGAAACCTGTTTCTTCCACTCTACAAATTGGCAGGGAAATAATTAAATTTTCTAAGCCATGTTTTATCGGATAATATCTACAGTAAAGGTTTGGTAGGTATTGGAATTTGCCAGCCTTCAGAACTGTGTACACTGCAAATCCAGTCAAAAGCTTAAATAAATACAAGATAACATATTAGGGGTCTTCACAGAGATGCAAGCCAAACATTATTAGAATTTACACTGTGTAAATAAAAAAAAATTCTTGAATGTGTTGGACATAACATGACCATCAGACCTATGTTGGCATCGTCTGTTTCCATGGTGAACTTGTTATTTACAATTGAAAATGATCATGTCAGTGACAATACTTCATAAACTCTAAAAGACTTTAAAATATCTATTATGATTTTATTTATATTGCTATTATCACAAGTTCCATTTCACAAGAAGTTAAACTTTCAATTTTATTACCTTCTGAAAATTAAAAGCAAGTGGGAAAGCGTGGAGAGCAATGTATTGAAAGTAAGATAAAGGAAAGAGAAAGTCATCAGAATACTTAGATAGGAATTTAAAATCTCAAATCTGGACTTCTGGCTTGCTTTATTCCCAATGATGTCTAGGATTGTTTTATTAATTAGCTAAATTAATCCAGCCCTTATATTAAAATTCTTATTGACTGTAGCAATCAATTAGCAAAATACTCTTCCTGCCTAAAATCAGGGAATATTAAATTGGCTTAACTCCTCATTTAATAATAATGATGATGATAATGATAAAGTATTACTTTTGTAAACTAACAGTAATCCCCAATGCCAGGAATCACAATGACTTTCCCATAATTTATTTAATATCCACAGTATTATTAGGAGATAGCTATTGTTATACATCTTATTTTATGAATAGGAAGCTGAGACTCAAGATGTTGCATAAGTTTACCATAGTCATAAAGTTAGTATATGGCAGAGCTTATGCTTGAACCCACTTCTGCTGGATTTGAGACTCAAGGACTAATTTCCCTCCAGAGAAGCGATGAAAAGTCACTTGAATTTGATAGCTTTTATGAGTTTCTTCCTCCTAGTGTCCCTCAATTTCCCCCCTATATAAAGGTAGAAAGAGTTTCTAACTCATAGAAATGTTGTAACAATTGAGTAAATTCAAGTAGATAAAGCACTTAGAATAGTGCCTGCCACCTTGAAAGAGCCCCATAAGGGTAACTTATTTTTAGGATGGTGATAACCACAAGAACAATCATAATGATGGGGGAGGAGCAATCAAAGAAAAAGATCACAATGAAATGCAGTCCTTGCCATGATAAAACAGCTTTCTAGTGGTTTAAGCTTCTACTACTGTAATAATATTTAGCTTACAAATTGCTTGTCCTCAGAATTCCTTTTCCCTCAGAAGCAATGCCAAGCACAGGAAGGAAAGCTTACCCAGACAAAATAAGTCTAACTATTCTACCCACTTCTTGTATCAGCGGTACTGCTTTAGCCACTTCTGCTTACTATTTACATTACTTCTACAAGAAATGCATCTGGGGTCCATTCCTGGAGCCAGACATGCAACTGATTCCTTCCCTGACTTCATTCTCCCCAAGCTCTAGGAAATTCTTTCCCTTCACCTATGGGATGCAGCGGGGGGAAAGGATGCTCAACAGGTAGGATAGATAGGCTGCTATAGTTTGTAAGGCCAGTGAGCAGAAAGAAGCCTGCACTTTCCATCTGAACTCCCTAGGCTGAATATCCCTTGCACATTGTAATTTGATGTTGCCCACAAGGCAGATAAAAACTTAGGGAACTCTTCCTAGCTGTGGTAAAAATTGACTGCAAGTTCCTCAATTCAAAGTACCATAAAATATAAAATACCTGTGGCTTCAAGGGAAAGAGCTAATTATGCTTTAATTTTTTAAATAAGAAAATATACAAAAAAAAAACAAAGCACCTGTATATTTCACAGAACATCATATCAAAAAAAAAAAAATGAAAAACAGCCTTTAATCAAAAGAAAACAAAAGGAAAGAAAAACAAAAGACAATCAAAGCAAAATTGCTCCTAGTATTATAAGTTATCCTGTTTGGAAAATCGGCCCTGCTCTTAGATGCTCTTTTTATGTTTTTCTTAATGATGTTGTGTCACACATATATCCTCATTGTTACTCTCACAAAAAATGAAGACTTTAAAATGCCCTGAAAGCAGTAAATGGGGAAAGTACAGTTGGGTAAGTTGTACTCAACTTTTTGCCAATAACTCTCTACTAGTGTCTGGTCATCAAATTTATAAGAGAACTTTGTCAGTAAACACAACCCTAAAATAAGTCAGTTGAATTGCAGACTTTCAGAGAAGAATCCTAAAAGTTCTTATCTGACCAGCATAAGATTAAGCTGCTAATGACAAAATGTGTTTCCCTTAAATTATGATCCATGATTGGGTGGGAAGCGTATTTATTATAGATGGGCTGGTTTATCAGTAAGAGAAAAAGCTTTCAGCACTGACTCCTGTCCTTTGCTTTGTGACCTTGAATAAGATTCTTTATCCTCCAAGTTCCAATTTCTTCATGTATAGAGGCAAAACAAGGAAATATCTTTCAAAGTTGATTTTAGGATTAAATGAGATGATTTACATAAAAGTGAATCTATCACCACCAAACCAGTGTTACAAGAGATATTAAAGGATCTTCTTTAGAAAGAAGAAGAAAAGATAAAAAATATGAATAATAAAATGGCAATTAATCTATCCATGAACAATCACTTTAAATGCAAATTGATTAAATTAAATGCTCTAATTAAAAGACACATGAAGGCTGATTGCATAATGAAATAAGACCATTACATACGCTGTGAACAAGGGACACACACAAACTGAAAGTAAAGGGATGGAAAAATATTTCACAAAAATGGAAACAAAGAAGCAAAAATCTGGGGCAGTAACACTTACTCCAGACAAAATAGAGTTAAAGAACAAAATAAACTAACAAACAGAACAGAAACTGACTCATAGATACAGAAATTTTTTTTTTATGTATTGATTTGAGAGAGGGGGGAAGGGAAAGAGAGACAAAGAAACATCGATGTGTTGTTCCACTTATTGATACATTCAGTGGTTGATTCTTGTATTAGACCTGACCAAAGATCAAATCCCCAACCTTGGCAATACTCTAACCAACTGAGACACCTGGAACACTTTTAATGATTGCCAGATGGAAGGGGGGTTGGGGGAAGGGAAAAAAGTTGAAAAGATTAAGAAGTACAAATTGATTGTTACAGAATAGTCAAGGGGATGCAAAGTACAGCATATGGAATATAGCCAGTAATTTTGTAATAACAATACATGGTGTTAAATGGGTACTGGATTTATCAGAGGGATCACTTGGTAAGTTATATAACATCCAATCACTGGGTCGTACACCTAAAACTAATATAATACTGCATGGCAACCGTAATTAAAAATAAAACATTCTTTAAAGTCAAAAATGAAGAAGCAGTAGAATGTGATGGTTAATGTTATGTGTCAATTTGGCTGGTCTTCAGTGCCCACATATTTGGTCTAGCATTATTCTGGATGTTTTTATAGGGGAGTTTTATGATGAGGTTTACATTTAAATTGGTGGGCTTTGAGCAAAGCAGATTGTCCTCCGTAATTTAGAAGGGCCTCATCCAGGCAGCTGAAGAAGGAATGGAACAAAGCATTGCCCTCCCCCAAGCAGAATGCAATGCTGCAAGCAGACAGCCTTCAGGGTTTGACTGCAACACTGGTTCTTCTCCACGTCTCCAGCCTCGCAGCTAACTCTACAGGTTTTGTACTTACCAGCCTCCATAACTGCGTGAGCCAATTGTTTAGAATAAATATCCATGTATCCATGTAAAGTCTTATCTAAATCACACATACGTCCTATTGGTTGTGTTGTTTCTTTGGAGAAGCCTGACTGAAATGCAGGTGTATCAACTGATAGTGCGGGTTGAGGGAGAGAAGGTTGAAGTTTGAGGAGAGTGAAGATCATATAAAATAGGGCTCTGTCCCACTGGGAGAAGCAATGGAATGTGCGATGAATGAGATTATAGGACTGCTTAGCAATAGTAAGGACCCAATTGAGACAAATGATCAGAAATTAAAAAATGATGTCATTCATCATACTTATTTGATTTTTATCTGCCAAAATCTCCTACATAAAGAAACAGATTTAATTAAGTTTTGGATTTAAGAGAGATGAAGGAGTATTTATTTTAGGGAGTGATTATTAGGATGAATAGTGAAATCTAGGCTAAAAAAAGAAGAGACACAAGAACATGAAGAATTAAAGAACAGTGAAAGGTATGAGCTCAATGGATGTCTGTCTGGAAATCAAGGCTAAACTAATGTATAAACCAAAAGCCAAATGCTTCTTTGTACCACATCTCTCATTAACTAAGAAATAAAAACCCATTGACAATTAGTAAAATAATTGCTGTGTCTTGGTATAATCTGTTAAAAGACGTCTACTTTGCTGTTTATAGAAGGAATGCCAAGTGGTGAAATAAACAGTGTTTTTTTATGAATGATTTCCTACATGAATATATTGTGAAGAAAACATGTAAATGGTAATTTTTAAGACATTGAAATGTTAACAATATAAAGGTTTTTAAATAACACTTAGAAAAATAACATGTTTCCATTGGCCAGAGGGACAGAGGGATAAAGTTTAGGGATCTTAGTTTTACACATACATATGTATCTATGGGGTATATATAAATATGTATTTAGACAAATACATATGTATGAAACAACATATATAGGTGTAGAAAAATGACCAAGGATGTGAAATAGAGTTGGAAATGGAACTAGATATGTTTCATACATAAATTTACTTTCTGCTTTTCATCTCTCATTTTTTCTTATACTGTGATATTTTGAACTCTTGTGGAAACATAATCAAACTTTCCTTCAGTACTCTTTGTCCATTCCCAATTTTCCTAACTTGTTCTTAGGGTTTCTATGTAATTGTCAGAACTAGCATTTACCAAGGGGAGTAAGTAGATAAAAGAAGGTTTTGCCACTCAAGTGGTGTCCCAGTGCCCAGCTCTTGCAGGGTTCCCAGCTCTTCGCAGGGACCAGGGTTTGCACAGCTGGCGTCAGCAATTACAGTTGTGATAATAGTGATTATGTAAATCCCCAGGGACACTGCAATCAAGTGTGTTACATTGGGGACCTAGTTCTGTTACAGTAGTGACAATTATTGAATATCCATCTGACTTTCTCCTCTGTATTTAACAAACTGCAAAGAAAATAAATATGAGAGAAGGGAGGATCATGAAGAGAAAATGAATAGGGATGGGTGTTAGAGAAAGAATTAAGTAAACCGTGACTAAACAGAAAAAAATAAATTATATCATTTGAGAGCTTTCATCCACAGTCTTATCACTGCTCACACTGACATGTTTAAAAAAAAGAAATCTACAAAGTTGCATGTTGCATTAAAGGTCACAAGGCAAAATATTAATTATGAAATAGTTTGTAAGTCATTTTTAATTTTTATATAGTAAAATTACCTGCATATAAATTTATAAAATCAAGTACAATCTTGGATTTTTAAGAAGAGAAATATCCATACTATATAGTCTGCAGAAAAATATATTTTTCTGTTTCCATGTATTTCTTCAAAGAAAAAGAGCTAGGTGTATTTATAGATGATATATTGCTGTGTAAAATGATCAAGTAGCAAGCACTAAAAGCACATAAAATAAATAAATATAAATAAAAATCACTTGAGAATATAACATTTTATCTATTTACATTAATTTGCAATGATAATACTACTTATGGTTATTATAGCTAGCATTAATGAGATGCTACCTATGAGCCAGTTGCTATTCTCTATATACTTAAATTTTCACAATAAATCCATGAGGTAGATATATGATTATCTCATTTGATAGTTAAAAAATGTAACAATGAGACCCCAAATTGCTGAACTTACAACCAATACACATTCAACTCAATTTCTTTTAACTTCAACATCCTGAGTCATGGAAAAACACAACTAGTATGTAAATGTTGAGCTTGAACCTCTGGAAGAGACTAAATAATCAAAGGAGCTTAACTTCATAAGAACTTCATTGGCTGGAGATTAAGAAAGATGCCCAGTGATAGCTGTTGAAATAATAAGGTCTTTTAAAAAATCATTTCGGGGAATCAAAGGGCATCTGTCAGAGCCTGTGTAACCTGAGTTAATTGGAACCTTCAATTTATCTCTCATTCCTCAACCATTAATTTGATGTTTATCAAAAATATTCAGTACCATGAAAGAAATTGTATAGGTACCAATTTAAAGGTAAAACATAATATTTTGTTTTACTACAGAGGGGTCAGGTCTATATTTGTTAGATATGCTCATATATTCTTTTTTCCCATTATAAGATGACAAAACAATTTTGTATTATTTTCTTTGTTACCATTTTCTGTTCCAATATTGAACATACATACATACAATTATAATCGAGAAATAAATTGACCTCCTTAAAAGTTTCACTACATATATAAATATATATTAAAATATACATATATATTTTATACATTTCTTCATTAAATCATAAAATACATAATATGCTTCTTGATTTTCACTTGCCCTGAGACACACATTACAATCTCCTCACAATCCTGAGGAATTTTGACAACTCAGATGAAAAATGTAATCACTTACCAAGTGCCAGCAGGGGACAAATTCTCCCCTAAGGAAACATAGTTAATACAATGGTGTGTGCCATGCCGTGACCCCGGATTCCATCTGAAGGGCTAACACTTACAAACTTTACAAGCACACACCCAAATCATTGCATCTGGAGAATGCTTACAGGAAGTTATTTTCTATAGTTTCCATGAGTTACAACCAGTGCCAGTTTGAAATCAACCAACCACACAAAAAAATCAGCCTAGCCTTTTAGAGCCACCAACTTGTCTATACAGCGAGAATGATGGGTTCAATACCGACTGAGGTCTCTGGCTTTAATGGTGCTCACAGTATTACTTATTTAGAATCCTAGCCAGAACTTGGCTGTCAGATAAAATGATTTTAGCTGAGTTTTTTCTTTATTCTAACCATATTACAATAATATGTTAGGACTGAATTGACCACCAGGATCATCATGTCAAGCTCATTATACTTCCTAGTAAAATGTCAGATTCTTCCACAGATACATCATTAATACTCTCAAATAAATAGCAGTGTTTTTACAGGGCACAGGCTACTTAAACTATTCAATTAATATTTCAAAGCAAAATTATTATTTAATAATTCACATATTAACACATAAAGCTGGCACATTTTAACACAACTTTAATGATAAATTCCCCTACCCATTTATTTATTAACTCCTTCTATCCTCCTTCCTTTCTTCTTTCTTGCCCTGCAGTATTTAGAGTGCAGCCTTCCTAGAAGTTTGGTGTTTAAGACGGACATATTAAAAGAAACTAGTCAGCAAGAGTGATGGAAACCATGATGGAGGAAATACATACCCCATGTGACAGGAACAGATGAGGAAGTCAATTAATTTACATGAGAGGGTTTGAAACAGAATCACAGAGGTGCGTTTCAAAGAGGAATTGGCCTGACTGGTGTCTGATGGCCGGGAGGAAAGTGTATGAGAGGCATGGAACCTGCAGACATATGAGATGTGATCCACACTTTCACAAAGCTGTGGAATTTGTATGTAAATCAGTTTATTCAGTTTCAAAAAAAAACTAATCCCAAGTGAGTTCTATCCAATATCTGGATACTCATATGTAAATGTATATTTATGTATATATTTATGCATATGCATTTGTTGTCTAGCCATATGCATGTTAAAGAGAGACAATACGTTGAAAATAAGGTTAATACAAAATTGAACTTTTGTGCAGATTCTACCTTTCTGTAATCAGGAGTATGTAATATAACAAACTACTTCCATAGAGTCAGTTTACTATGTTCTGTTCAGGCAGTGGACTCGGACACTCTGAATGAATATTAATTTCATAAATCCAGAGTGCTTGACCACATGGCTTCAGAGAAAGTGTGTGCTCTTGTGATAAAGCTGACAGATTAGAGAGTCTGATTCATTATTGCTGGACAATGAATTCAGCTTACTTTTGAAAGGAAACAAATAGGTTACCTTTTTTGGGGGGGCATAAAAAGCAACTCCCAAAGAATTGAAGGAAAGACTGTTTGCAAGAAATCTAACCAAACCAATACTACTAAGTAAATATACTAATGATAATATATCCTTGGAATTTATTATCATCACCATTTTTCTAAGTAAATCTTCAAAGATTCTTAATTAAAAAGTAAAAAGTCTTGGTACATATTTTCAATATTAATCACTGTAAAATGATAAGGGCTCTAAACTTATGTGACAAATAAAATGAAAAAAAAAGCAATAAAAGCAAGATAGAATTTATACCCAGTTAAAGGAACTTAATTAAGAAACTTGCCTCTGATGTTATTGAAAGAAGAAAGTTCTGTTTTTGCAAAGGTTGCACTGTGTTCTCTTCTGTTGATTTGCAAGACTTTGAAAATGAAATGATTCACACTAGATTCAAGGTCCATGTCTGGGAGTCCATTTAATTGTGCAACATAAGAAAGGCCTTGGAGCTACACAGATGGCAGTATTTCCAATAAAAATCCCAAGTAGTTTAAGAACTCTCCTTCCTACCAAAGTAAGTTTCACCCTTCACCTCCAGAATATTGATCCAGTAGAGAAAAATAATCACACACACACACACACACACACACACACACACTATATATATATATATATCTATATATATCTAGAGGATTAGGGCTAGGTACTCATTAAGCAGTTATTAAAAACTGGGTATGTGTCATGTACTGCATTAGAAACTGGGAGTAAATAGAGAACCGATAGGAACTTGCCCTTCCCTGCTCTAGACAAGTGTGATGCTGTGTGGTGACTTCTGAAATCTGAGAAGTGTGGGGTAATGCCGAAACACACAGAGGGGCACGGATCTAGCTTTAATAAAGATGAAGCAAAATCTTTCACAAAAGTTGAAGGATAAAACTCCCGATAAGAAAACATCACTTTGCCTTATTTAAGCAAGAACATAAAAAAGGCAAAGGTAAGATATGAAGTCCTCTCCCTAAGATATGAACCGGATTTTAGAAGAAAAAGACAGTTTTCAACATAAAAATAATTTCCAGACTGAAAAAGAATTTATCGTTTAATCACAGTGAATAAAGGTGTACATCAGGCACTTAGTGAAAAAGAAGTAACTATATAAAAAAGCAATTATGCTTCTCTCTTTTATATATAACCATGAACTCAGATGTTCCTTTATACAGCTATTGCCCAAAACATAGTCATGTGGCCCTGACTCACTACAGAAGATGCTGGGAGGCTGGTAAGTGTAGCTAGATGAGTAGGTATCAATTTCTAGCTAAAACTCATTTTTTTTTAATTACCAAATGTAAGACTGAGAAAATGGACATTAGTGAACATATGGTTGTTTCAACCACACTACCTCATTTTAAATTAAATTGGTGATCATAGGAGGCAGTGAATACCAGATAATAATTGATAGATGATGATAGATGATAGATAGATAGATAGACATAGATATGTATTCAATATAAAGATATTTATTCAATACTTATAGAGATATATCACACATTTTGTAAATGTTGTGTTCTTAAAGCTAACAAATGTATTAAGTATATGGACCTTTAAGATTGTCTATAAGAACTAGCTTCAGATATACAGCTTAAGAAATAAAACTTCTATTAGCAAACTATCTCAGTAGTCAAAAACCAAACAATTTCTGAATGAGAGGGCTATTTTTTTACATCAAAATCATTTAAAATGCCTACTAGCACAGTTGTTTGGGTAAGAAACCTTTTTTCTTAAACTTGAAAAATACTAGAATTTAAGTTGGAAATATAATACCAATTGATAAATGAGATCATTACTCTTAATCCTTTTTATCTCTTAAAAATTAATATAGGTTTGCTTTTTAAAATTATATCTAGCAACAATATTTATCAGGTAAATTTGTGTTTACCTGATAAAAATTGTGAGAGAAGTGGTAAAATTCTGTTAGTTTTATTTAGAAAATAGAAGGGTAAGTGTGATTTTATTGAAAACCCAGAATAGCAGTTCTCCACTATATTGACAAAGGCGTAATTTTTATCTGAAGGAGAAGAAATCAATAGGATTATGAGTGGTGGAATCCAACAGGACAAAAACAGCTTAATGAAGAATGTAAAAAAAGTTTTATTTTCTCACAGCTATGGCCAGAAGAGTGAGTTTAGACAATGGACACATGCGTGTGATATTTAGAAAGACTAAAAGAGACAGTTATGTAGGTGGTCAGTTTCACATGTATGTCAAAGTCTATTGTCCCGAGAGTAGAATGAGAAAAGCACCTTGAAAGGACAGGGAAAACTGAGCTCCTAGTTGCTGCCGATTCTGCAAAATTAAGCAACTAGGAATGTCTGTAAGATTTAGTTTTCCTTACCTCCCTCTTCCATTCTGAATGTGCTCTGCTTGACATCTGGATTGTTCAGATTAAGTGAAATCATGCATAGAAAGGGCTTGCCACCAAGGAATGCAATCCTACTTGTAACCTGCAAGCAAGCCGCAGGAGCAGTGATGAGAGCAGCGGGCAAGGTGGGTACGTTCAATCTGCCTGAGCCATGGTAAAACTGTTGTGTTGGTGAAGACTGCAAAAAAACTTTCTCTGCACTAATGTTTCATTCCAATGATTTTAACTACAACAATGTGAATAGACTCTTCACAGGAGGGAGAAGGAGGAAAGACTGGGAAAGGGCAAAGTGTTTCAGTTGGTGGTTGAAGTTACTCTTAAAAGAGGCAGAAAATGTTTCAAACTTCAATCAGGTTTAATGCAAAAATGATAAAAACGTTGAACTCAGTAACTAGAATTCATATTATAAGTTTTATTTAAGAGCAGACTGTATTATTAGCTATTGTTGCAGAGAGCCTAGGTTCAAACCCAAGCTGCTTGATTGGCTGTAACTGTTACCTCTGTATCCCTCAATCCCTTCATTTAAAAATCATGAATGATGATTCCAAAGATATTTGTGGCAAGATCTAGCTCACATATTGTTTGGTGTCTTTACTAGTGTTTATTAGAAATAACTAAAAATGTTTAAATAACTGTGCAGAACCAATTTCACAGAATGAAGTTTGCCAGGACAAATAGAACCACAGATCATGACTGGTTCCGTTCTGTGCACCAGAGGCCATTATATTAAACAAAGCAAACAAACAAACAAAATAGTTGCTTAAAGTGAATGGGATGTAAACCACGTATGGTAATACACAGGCCAGCCCTGGCTGATAGTATACAGAAAACAAATACTAGTAAAGCTGTTGTTGGTATTACCATCATCATCACCATCACCATTGCCAGGGTTCTGTCTCTCAGTGCTAGCAAATTTCCCACTCAATGATTTATTATGGAGTAAATGAGTAAAAAGTTTCATCCCTAGTGCAGATTGTATTACTACTGTATTAATTTATTATGTGTTCTGAGAAGTCCTTCCCACATAAGACTATGATTTACAATAAGGTTTGGGATTCATTGATCTTATTTCCTCCATTTTAATTAGCACAATACCTAGCTAGGACCTAGGAGTGTAATACATAATAATTTAAGGTGATGCCGATAAGGATTTTCCCATTATCTATAAATTGTATCACATTTCAGTTTAACTTTAAAATTGATAGGAGAAAATAAAATCTTCCATTATATAATATACACTTAAGTAATTATGGCTAGCCTGGGAACATGCCCATATAGACCCTACCATATTAGTTTTAGAGGCCACTGTAAGAAATTACCATAACATGGGTGGCTTAAAGTAAGAAAAATGTACCACCTGTCTAATTACTCTGGAGCCAAAAGTCAGAAGTGACTAGACTGTAATCATGGTGCCGGCCGCTCCCAGTCTCATTGTTGCAGGCACTCGCTGATTTTGTGGTTGTATCTTTCCTGACTCTAGGTGCATGTCACTAAGGACACTTGTGACTGCATTTGGGGTCCACCAGAATACCACCAGTGAGTAAGAATAATCTCACTATCTCAAGATTCTTAACGGAATCACATGGGCAATGACCCCTTTTCCCTGTAAGGTACCACGTACAGGTTCCAGGGTTTAGAACCTGTTAACTTTGGGCCATTTTTCAGCCTTAGATGTATTTTCCATATATGAGCTAATTAGAGAATACAACAGGAGTAGAAATGTTTCACTTGTGAACAGTCACATATTAATAGATAACATTTATTGGAAGAAACAAGGAAGGACACAATGAATAGTTATGAGAACAAGCTGTTCTCATGACTATTATTTCATCTGATCCTCATCACAACAGTGGGGATGGAGTTGGTGCCTCTGATTATTTTTAAGAACCACAAATAGTAAGTGTCAAAGACGTAATCTGAAGCTGGTATATGTATATATATACATACTCTGTATTTAAACTCTGCCAACTTTCTTACTACCCATGACACCTACTTTTGTCTTTCTAAACACTGGTATATTTTCTATAATTCAAGGGGTAAAGAAGTTTATAATTATTTCAAATATTTCTAAAATTCTATGAATTTGTTCATTCACTAGAAATAAACCCCAAAATAATGTTTTCCATTTTATTTAAATTAACATTTAGCATCACAAATATAAATTGAATGGTGAAACCTTTTAAAAATAATCTTGAATGGTGACCCGATTCCTAGGCATGTTACACTTATTTAGGACATGTACTAGAGAACAGCCAACTTTAATATTCAATATTTTAAAACACTCCTAGAATATTCTGAAAAGCATTCAGCAAATCCAAACACAATTTAAAGTCATTCAGGGATTTGTTTGAAATACTAATGGCTACCGACTCGAAATTTATTCTCAGTTTAGTACTCAGGAATTATTAACTCACAGCTTAGGTGCTGTTGTTTCTCCAGACTCAGAATTTATAGACTTTGAACATGAAGCTGAAATTTAAGGAATCATGTAAATCATTTCATCCAAACTCTTTACTTACCAATCACACTATAAAAAGTGTTATTTATTCAAGATGACATAGTGAATAAGTCTTAGATGCTGGTAAAAACTTCACTCTGCCCTCATTTACATATACCCTCTCCCATTATCAAAGACCCCACCAGAGAGGTATATTTGTTTCAACTGATGAATCCACAATACCACATCATTATCACCCATAGTTTACATTAGGGGTCACTTTTGTTGTTATACATTTTGAGTTTGGGCAGATTTATAATGTTGTGTACCCATCGATATAACACAGAGTGTTTTCATTGCTTAAAAATTTTCTGTGTTCTATCTATCCATCTCTCTCTTCCTCCTATCCCCTGAAAACATTTTTACTAATTTTTTACTGTCTAAATAGTTTTGCTTTTTCTAGAATGCCATATAGTTAGAATCATGCAATGGGTAACCTTTTCAAAGTGGCTCCTTTTATTTAGTAATATGCACTTAAGTTTTCTCTACATCTTTTATGGCTCGGTAGCTCATTTCTTTTCAGTGTATAATATTCCACAGTCTGGATTTTCACAGTTTATTTATCTATTAACCTACTGAAGAAAGGTTGCTACAAGATTGTGGAAATTTTGAGCAAAGCTACTGTAAATTTCTGTGTGCTGGTTTTATGTGGACATAAATTTTCAACTCTTTTGAATAAATACCAACTAGCATGATTGCTGAATGGGATGGTAAGAGTATGTTTAATGTTGTAAGAACCTGCCAAACTGTCTTCCAACGTGCATTTTGCATTCCAAACACGTTACATGCTTTTTTAACTGAAATTTAAAAAAGCAGTAGATAAGAGTGTAAATGGACAATTAATGAATTATATAATATAATTTCAAGAAGTTTTAACTGCTATAAAGAAAAAGAAAGCAAGATGTTGTGTCAGATTTTTCTGTTAATCATAGGTTTTATAATAAGACTATAATTATCTTAAATTGAGGCCTCATATGTTTGCAGTTTGTTATGGTACAAAAAAGTTTGCCACTTTGCCATTGAAAGTTATTTATTTTGGATACACTATAACTTCCTTGAATGAGACCACATAAAGATGAGTTCAGAAAATAGTCATTTGCCATGCTGATTTTTCCCAAGGAATAAAAGCTGTAAAATTAATATTAGGGTATTCAATCTATTAAAGGAGTAAAAAAAAAATCAGTGAGTTAAAAGATACAAATAACTTTTCTGATTTTGTAAAGTTTTCACAGACAAAGACTACCTTATTTAGTAATTCTAAAAATAAAACTTATGAAAAACCCACAAACTTGTGTTTTCTGGATTTTCATTATGGATCAAATGGGAGGTTATAAGTATATTTTCATAAGTTACTCATACATTATTTGGACCTAGTAGTTTTCCTGCCCATGATGAAAGAAGCTCTCACTCCATCCCCTCAAACCTGCTGAAATAACCCCACTCTGTGAATTTCCTTCTCTTACACCTGTAACTAGTTGTACCTTCTTTACCTTTCCTATTCAGTCTGTGTTTTTTGTTTTTTTGTTTTAGCAGAAAGAATGTAGCATTTACTTATTTTATTTATTTTTATTGCTGTTCAAGTACAGTTCTCTGCCGTTTCCCCCTACCCCTCCCCACTGCCCCAGTAAAGACTACTTAAGGTACAACAGTTTCATGGAGCAGAGGAAACCCATTTCAAGTCGGGACATGACGGATGGTTGAGCACAGAGGCTCCTGTAATAATGTGGGATCAGTGATGCCCAAAGGAGGGTACAATGAAGCCAAGGAGGGGCTGTGCAGCAAATACAACAGAATAATGAATATCTGATGACTAAAAACAAAGCAGTTCTCTAATTTCCTTCCAGGCACAGAGATGGAGAATTTATCTAATGTTATATTACTAAAGCTTCCTTTGTGCCATTTTTATTGAGAATTTGAATGTAGCATGCAAATATTAAATGAGAAAAGCAAAGATCCTTAATATGTTTGGAATGGGTTTGAATTATATACCAGGGAGCTTTGCTGACAAGGATATGGGGATGCAAATGCATTGTGCATGAGTTGGGACCTGGAGTGATTAAAATATTTCTTACATGATCTGATCTGAGCGATAGTAAGAAAGTTGGTGAAAATGACAGAAATAAATATGTGTTTAATGGTTTGGGAGGGTATGTTTTAGTTTATCAGTCCAGTATCTAGTAATCTTTGCAATGAACCCTCTCTTTTCCTATAGCAAATCCACCTGTGTTTGGAGTAGGGTTGACTCTGTCTAACAAAGAAAATGCCCCATTCATCTGCCCATGCTGATTGGCTCAGGCATGCAAACAATTTAAGATTTTTCCTGAGAATTTTATTTTTTTGCTGGTGCTATCTGAAATGACTCTCTGCTTTGACTAAGTTTTCTTAGCTGGTAGGATGGGAATCAGATGGTGCTTGGTTGTTTTGTTTGCCAGGTAGAGAGAGACACTATGAAAGATGGAATTTTACTGTTTAGTAGTTAAAGAGAGAGTCCTGCCTTATCGTGGTATTTATATTTAAGTGAAGTGTGGAGTTTCTTATGTATTTCTTTGATTGTTTAGAATCATTTCATAAGCAAATTTGTACATAGCGTTGCTTATTGGTGTCCTAATTTTACCTCAGAAGCTCATGACAATAATGATGATGATGATGATAATGATGATGATGATGACAATAGTTTCCATTTTTTAAGAGCTAAATGTCTAAATATGTGATAAATGGCCCTTGCCAGTGTGACTCAGTTGTTTGGAGTATTGTCCTATAACCAAAAGTTCACAGGTTTGATTCCTAGTCAGGGAATATACCTAGGCTGCCAGTTTGGTCCCATGTCAGGGTGTTTGTGAGAGGGAACCAATCATGTTTCTCTCCCTCACTCTCTCCCTCTCTTTCCCTCTCTCTAAAATTGATAAGCATGTCTTCAGGTGAGGATAAAATAAATACATAAATATGTGTTAAATGTCTTATGTGCATTGTTTTTTCATTTACAAAATTAACAGTATTCTAAAATACAGTATTCTGAAGCACATAAAACATATTCAATAATTTTTATAAAATTCATGAAATAAGAAATGAAAACTGTCCCTTTACTTGAAGCATGGCAGAGAACATCATAAATTGTCCTGTCAGAGAATAGAAACAGTGATCCAGATGCAGGCAGGGGCATTAAGTAGCACAATTTCAAAGGAGACTCATTCATAAAATTGTTTACAATGTTGGCATCTAGCCAACATTCTGAAGCAGGAAATTACAACTTGACAGAATTAATTGACTACAATAGTAAATAAAACAAAATTTAAGGTAGACCCTTATCTCCAATAAAACAGCAGCCCTGGCTTACTTCTGAAATGCTGAGCAAGAATTCCATGTCTTTGCAAAGTAGAAAGTTCATGGATGTAGTTGCATCTGATAGTGGACATTTTCAGATTTATTTTTCTGTGTTTTACGCTTTGGCCATATCGATCAGGTTGGCAGCCCCAACACCTTCACATGACACGTATTTACAGCATTGACTTGTAAGAAAGCTGGACTGAAATTGGTTTCAGCTACAGTCAAAATTAATTGCTTTCTTCACAACGATAAACAACTAGCAATATTTTCACATACATGGGAACTTTTGAAATATCAACCTTTTTTATATTTGCTGTCTGATTATGAATGAAGAGCTATAAATTCTAACCCTTGCAAAAGCTACCCAATGCATTCAGCAACCACCACACCTCATAGGTATTGCCTTCATCTGACCTCTTACAATATTTTATTGTAAAATGACAATTTCAATGTGTTTTTATTGTAGCTATTTTGCATATTTTTGTAATTATTATTGTAGCATTATATATTATATGGAAAGCATTATCTATTATGTAATATTAAGTTACATTCTTTACATTCTTCATGATGAGAGTGTGTTTTGTATAACTGAAATTTTATAATATTTTTGTCCTTCAGGAATATAAAATGTTGGAACAAGTCTGGGAATTAAATAATATGTCTATTCTAAAAATTAATATATAGAAAAATAAACCTTACATATGCAACTAAATAAGTAATATTAGAGTACTTGTATAGACAGAGTTATGCTTAATGAACTATTTCCTCCTTGCCTGTTTAAAAAATTTCTTAAGTTGTTTACTTGGAATGTATAAAATGTCGTAGATGATGAAGTGGTTTGATTAATTTCACCCCAAAATTTAGTATCACATTCTGGACCCTCAAAATGTGACTTTATTTGGCAATAGGTCTTCCCATATGTAATTAAGTAATAACCAGGTTACACCAGATTAGGATATCTGGTTAAGGCAAGGGGAGAACACACAAGGACAGAAACACACAGAGAAGACCATAGGAAGCTGGAAGCAGAGGTTCTTGACAAGCCAAAGAAAAACAAACATTGCTAGAAGAGACCAGAAAGTAGGAAGATTCAAAAACAAAGATGATTCCCTAGAGCAGGGGTATCAAATTCATTTTCACCAGAGGCCACATCAGCCTGGAGGTTGCCTTCAAAGGACTGAACGTAGAGCTCCTTGCCCCTAGTTAAGGAGCAGTTACATTTACACAGTCCTAAAATTACATTCGGCCCTTTGAAGGCAACCACGAAGCTGATGTGGCCCCTGGCGAAAATGAGTTTGACACCCCTGCCCTAGAGTATTTACAGGGAGTGTGGCTCTCACAACACTGATTTAAACTTCTAGCTTTCAGAATTGAGGGTACCTGTCTGTTGTTTTAAGCCACTTAGCTTGCGATATTATTACAGCAGCCCTGGCACCTAATACAGATGGGTTATAGTGAATTTTAAATACTGGATGCACAATTAACCAGAATACTGGGTTGACCAAAACTTCTCAGAAATAATCACTTAAAAAGTCAATTCAGGAAAAATAAAGTGAAAAGATTTTAAGGAACTCATTTGAATACACCTGGAGCAAAGTCTTGGACTCAGTGTACGTCTGACTCAAACTCTTATGCCTATTCATCTGCAGACAGATGTGAGAATCCCCTTGCAGAATGATGACCCTGAGCACACTATTACATTACACAATGCTCCATCATCATCCTCGCTAGAAGTAAAATGGAATAATTTATTTAGAGAGTTTTATACCCATGAGAGTTGAACCAAAAGGGGCTTACTACTTAAAATTTAGCGGAGTTTTCTCCAGATTGGAAGCTATTGATCTTTATTAATTTTGTTTCTTTGTTTTAGTCATAATTCCCTCTGAGAATCTAGGGCCTCTCATTTGAAAAAAATATATATATGCACATATACTTTCTTTTGTTATTGTATAATTTTAGGATGGTCAGAGATAATCTGATATCAATCCTTTTATCTTGCAGGGTCTCCTAGCTACCCTATTGTAGAGAAAATCAAAAAATTAGGCAAATGAGTTTCAAAGTCCAAATTTGGAGGAAGTGTCCTATTCAATCCATTAATTCATTGGTACTAAAAACAGACTTAAGTGTGGTATTAATTTATTCTCACTGTACACAGTTCTGGCCCTGAGATTGTTCAAATTATAATATGAATTATAATATAGAGATAAATTGTAATATTCTAGAGAAGATAAGATTCTAACTTCAAAGATTCACCATCAGTTGAGAGAATAATTCACACCAATATGTAGTTAAAAATCACGTGATAATTACAGGCAAGATGCCAGGTATACACATGAGATACTGTAACATGCATGCAATCGAATCAGAGGTGCTTGCAGCACATCTCTTAACTACTGAAAACCCATCAGTGATGACCTGTCACATGCTAAATCTAGTTACCCTGGACTCTAACTTTTTTTAAAAGTGTCATTAATACATAAAATACAAATTTTTGGAAATTGTTTTCACAACGTGAACATTTTTTAGTGCTAATCCCATATTTCTAAGGAAAAATGAAAGCAAACAAATTAGAAATAAAACACATACATCCCCCATATTCCTGATGTTTCATTGTAATACTCGCATAGACGTGACTTAGGCTTGCTAATCAGACGTGATCCCTGCAGTACGTAGATACAGAAACTGATCATCTAGACATTATTCATTGTCTTCTGCACAAGGATTAGGGCTGTGGGAAAACGGATGGGATTATCAAGCTGGCTCACAGCTTCCTGATCTTGGCAGAGGTAGCTCTGCCTCAAGACAACCAACTCTGGGTATTTTTGTGAGTTGTCCCTAAAGCTCTGCCTACAAGCTGTTTATTCAGCTCTCCTAGCAATTTTGTGAAATTCCTATATGGCTTAATAAATCCTTTTCTTCTTATCAGAGGATTTTTTTCCCCACAACTGAGACCAATAACTGATACACTGTTCCTAAGACCCATATTCCATTCTTCATATGCCTGGATATGTGCCAGTGACCATTAGAACTACTTGGAAATCCACAGACCGGGCAGTGATTTGACCGATGGAAAGCCTTTCTCCCAGCCACCTACAACAATAGCAATAAAACAAAATTAAAAAAAAAAAAACTGTATGAGCTATGTGAAAACTAGATAAGCAAAAGAACTGAGAGACAAGAAAGGAAAATTGAACCATGAAATAGAGAGGGGGGGAAAGCCTGTCACTGAGAGGGAGTAGCTTTGACAAATTACTGATTTCCATCATTGGGCAGTGTGGGGCCCACTGGTTCCTGACTTTATTATCATTACTATTATTTAGTATGATTCCTTTTTTACCCTTAACTTAAACTATCTTGAATGAGTCTTAGGAAAAGAATTAATCATGAGAATCTGTACTAAAGCAGAACACCATAGAAGAAAATGGAAAAGAGGGACTACTGTCCCCAACTAACTAACTAACTTACTTCCTTCCTTCCTTCCTTCCTTCCTTCCTTCCTTCCTTCCTTCCCTCCTTCCTTCTTTTTTCCTTCATTCTTTCCTTCCTTCTTTCCTTTCCTTTTCTTTTCTTCCATCCTTCTACCTTTTTCCCACCTCTTCCTTCTCTTTGATCTCTATACACTCACTAATTCACAGTATTAGTATTAGTACTAATTACTAGCATTAGTAATTACTAGTTAATTAGTTGACTAGTAATTGGTAATTAGCATTAGTACTAATACTAAGTACTAGTACTGTGTTACTATTAGCATTAGTAATTACAGTATTAGTATTTTAATACTAATCTAAATCATGTGTAGTCAACTATGTATTCCTTTACAAAATCATAAACATTATCACACACATTGTATTGAGTTTAAAACTAATCAAAATACTTGACCCAATATCTAACCTGTCTAATATTTCATTACCTATATGTTACCATACTTATCACTTAACATTTTTTAGTATCAAAGACCAATATAGACAAACTTATTTTACCCTGAGGGGGAATTTAAAAAATTAAAGAAAATTGAAAATAACAATTGAAAGAAGGTGTTTTGGAAGTTCAAAGTCAAAGAGAATTCTAAGCTTTGGAGTCTCTGAGACTGACTATACCACATAATGATACAATTAGTGCGCAAGGTCTGTCCAGAAGGTAGACAGCTGTGTAATAAGAAAAATGAGACATTTATGAAGAGGATACAAAATACAAGAACCATTGTACATAGGACAATGACACCTCAGTCCCCTTCAAAGCAGGCACCTTGGGACCTCACACAGATCTAATCGCCATCAGCTGCCTGGTCATATTTTCTTGAATCTCATCGAGGGTCTGAAATCTCCATTTCAGAGGTGATTTTAGTTTTGGGAAAGGCCAGAAGTCATAAGGTACCAAATCTGGGCTGTAGGGGGCTGAATCACCAGCATGATTTGATGTTTCACCAAAAAATTCTGCATGAGAATTGATGCATGAGAGGTCATATTGTCATGATGAAGCTGCCAATCACCAGTTGCCCAAAGCTGCTGCTTTCTGAATCATCCAAACAGTTTCCATGGAGGAATGTGCAAGCTTAATGCAAAACTTGATGCAGATTTATTGTTCTACGTGCTCAGTCATTTTGAATGTGATGTCCACACAGTGCACATGCTCCCTCAATGGCGTCTACCTTCCTCACTGACTAGTACAGTGAAGTTATCATTGTTCATGCACGTGCATTCCAGCCCACTTTCCTTGGCTGCTAGATTACACCAATATTGCACAAACCATACATTATATTAGCCACGGTTGGACTTTTTCTGGAGAGACCTCCTACATAAAGAAGTCAGAGAAAAAAGCTAATTTTCTGGCTTATTTATTTCTTTGTTTTATTTTATGGTACAAAATACTATGTATATTGTAACTGTATAATATCTAAATACAAAATAAGCAACTGAATGTGCATGGATGGATTACATGAGGCATCAGAATTAGAGACAGATTTGGAAGTTGCTAAAGAACTGGTGATATATCTACAATAAATCAATTTTTGCATTGTGAGAAACCTCAGTCTATTCTATAAATTTGTGCACAAAAGTACAGAGTGTGTGGAAAAAATGTGACTGAAAAATGCCACCCATAATGTAACTTTGTAATCATAACATTAACAGAATAATAGTAATACCACCACAATTCAATATTTTCTGACATTTATTCCAAGAATCATAGTCAATCCTTTGCAGCCTTACACTTGGGACTTAGTGTTTTATTTTTCCTTTGAGATGTGGATCTTAAAGGGAATTGACTTTTAATAAAATACATTATCATCAACATTAAAATCTGATGCATATTTTTACTAGTCTTTTTTTTTTTAAGGCTGGAATCATCGTAACGGTCTTCTATACTCACAACTCAGCCAGATATCTTGGTGCAGTGAAAAACATTTTTAAAAACGGTTTGAAGTCACTAAGTGCCCACTACAAACACTAAAGCACAATATATGGTCTGTGTATTTTCTTGTGTTGTTGTATTACTAAAATTTCTGTAAAATATAACAAGGCTTTCTCCTGGTTGCTTCAAATCTTAACATGCTGGGAAAAATCACACAGAAATGACCACATTTAAAAAAAAAAACTTACTGATATCACTTCACCATTTATTAGTAACATATTATAGACACAGTTTCAAAGTGATGCTCAGATGTAAAGAGAGATAAATAAAATAAAAAAGCTTGCAATGTTCTCACTACCTCCTCGTGTGCACTCTTTCCACTCCCACTTTCTATTTTCTTCATGAATTAAAAATTATTACTTTACCTCTTTCCTCTCCACTTTCCTCTCCATATTCTCTAGTGTTCTTTTCCAGTTAAGATTTTAGGTTCTGAAAGGTTGGGTTTCACAATATTTGAGTCACAGCTCTTATGCAGCCTGTTTCAGGTATATTTGCCCAGATGGAAAAGTCAAAATGCTTTCTGCCCCACATAGCATTTGATTAAAAAAATGTGTAAATATTTTTCCTCTTCCAAGGGACATCTTAAAGTTAAAAAGTAAATCCTAGGTGCTGATATGAAAGTGTCTTTTAATAGTTACTCTCACATAATGGAAAGATGCCGATTATGTAAAAATAATGTTTCAAAGGTCCTTTTCTACAGGGACTTCCCCAATAACCTCACTCAGAAGTATTCTTCATAACTGTATCACTACCCTCACTTTTTGTATTTTGTTTAATCAGTTTACTCATTTGATTTTCGTTACTTACTCCTGGACTACACTGTTCTAGGCAGTGTCTGTACAGTTTTACTGGACATTTACTTTGCTCAATTTCTACGTAGTAATCATTTGTCAAAATAATAAATCTAAAAATTCAAGGAATCAATACAAATGAATCAAATCAAAAGCTGATAATATATGTTCACCATTCAGTTGATGATATATGCTCACCATTAGGTTTTTCTTTTTTTTTTAAGGAAACAAAAACTTTCTGGTTGTCAATTTTCATCTTGCCAATTTTCAATGCTATGAATGAAAGCAGCAGTAAATTTAATTACAAAACTTACATTTAGCAGATATTACCTCTGCAGAATTGTATTTCTCTTAGAATTATTCTGCCTTACATACTTAAAAATTAATATTATATTATAAAATATTACCTAGAAATAAAATATTTTCTCCATCCTCATATGTATTGGTTATGAATAAATTACAGTGTGATTTTGAAAGTGCTTCCTCCTTAGTTAAATGCTAGATTTTTAAAAATTATCCAAGATTAAAAGTTAGCTGGTGAGACACATAGAGATTTAGATTTACCCACAGTCCTCTCATTAGCATACCACCCTGTACATGTTTTGTGAGAGTGTATGTGTGTGTGTGCAAATGGAGTTTCTTTCCTATTTTAATACTATCTTTGACATTGTTTTAAATGTTTCTCTTGTCTTAAACAATATGTGGAAATTGTATGACTAAAGCAACCTAGACTTTTCACCGAGCTTTCACTGAACCTCAGTGAACAAGAAATTATCCAGTACACCAGGTATTCCAGAAACTCTGATGTGACATTTTCCACTCTGAACAGGAAATCCACAAAGCTTAGGTTTTAGGGAAAACATTATCAATCTTACTCCATCACTCTTTCTTGAGAAGACTGAGAAGAAAAACCATTAGAAAGACATTAAAATACAATGAAATCATCAGAAAACCATTTAAAATTGTCTTGCTTTCCTTTCACCCTTGCAGTCTTTGCACATCTGAAAAAGCATTTTAATATCACAGTCAGAGTGCGGGTGCTGGCTGCTGACATCAAGGCATTTGTAAAGTCTATTTTTCAACCTTGACACCAGGTGGAAATCATTTAGACATAATGTACCTAAATGACTCAAGAAATAAAAGAAAGCAAGGAAGAAGAGAAGGAGGAAAGAAAGAGAAACTCTTAAAAGCTAACGTGATTGATTTGGAATAAAAAATAAATCACAATTATTGGGATTGATCAAGGAAGATGCATCAGTAATTGGTCATGGTTTAATAGTCCTGAGTAACAAATTGCATTTAAGAGGTGGAAATAAAAACACGATGAAGGAATTTTTTAAAAATGAAGTATCGATAGTTGTACAGCAAGATAGAACAAGAAATCAAAAGGAAGAAAGGTATATAATATATAGTTTCTTACATTTTAAAGGTTATAATGAAAGTTGTTACAGTTTATTTTATTCAAACCTATATTACTCTAGAATTCTTACATAAATTTTTCATTCTAGATTGGTTCTTCCTAGCATGAAGTCAATTTCTAGCTAGCTTTCTTCTTCAGTGTCTGTGATGTTAATTGGTAGACAAATTTATGAAATGAAAATACATTTTTTTAACATTTTCCAAGCAAAATATAATCAGAAGGGAAAGCAAACTAGAGATATAAGAACTGATAATATTATCAAATAAATGTAGAGGTAGGGATCAGCACATAAGTAAAGGCCAAAACTGCATGTGATCATTACTCCAAAGCTTTTGGGAAATCAATGTGTTTGTGTATATTCTTTGATTTATATAAAATTTGCATGAAATATATGCCTTACCTCATTCTGAAGATCTCGGATCATTTTGCTCTTCCTTTCCACTTCAGTCTTTAAAAAATTAATCTGGAAATGAATAGAAAATTATCTATACACATTTCTCATTTATTTTCATGACTTTTATAAATTTATTTTCATAATTTTGGAGGTGTAATATAATCATATTTTATCAACATTGAAAAAGAAAAAAGGATTAATTTTTCATTAATTTGTATTGCTCAATTCATACATATATCTGCTGAGTATATACAAATAACCTTTTCTCATATAATAAAATATTTATTTTTTAAAAATTCAGAATCCATGCACAGTACGAATGTTATCTGTTTAAATGTCAAATTTTAAAAAAAATGTGGCTCTAATTTTTTTTTAATTAGAATCTAGGGTTGGGCTTAGGAAAACATTCCTAAAACACTCTCCAGGTCATTCTGACCTATGACCAAGTTTGAAAGTAGTTACATAGTGATATTCATAAGTTCAAAAGTACGGAATGTTATAAATACTGTGCCAAAGAAATAATGATATTTCCTGTTGTGTGTGATATTGTTGGGATGTATAAATTTAGACCAGCAATTCAAACTCCATTTGCATAAGCATAGCGCATTGTCTACTTGAATACTTTGAAAAAAAATCAGTAAAGCATAGTAGCCAAGATTTACAACTTTATTATCACTGAGGTTTACTGTAAGAAAAGCTAACTGTATGACAGTGGATGAAACACTTCATTTCTCCAAATTTCTAGTTTTAGTAGTTACATTTTAAATCATAAAAGGACAGGAGAAGTTAATTTCACTAATATTTAATGCAATATATTCAAAATATTATCATTTGGACATGTAATAGACTATTAATGCATTTTTTTGCCACAAACCTTCAAAATCTACTGCATGTTTTACACTTACAGCACATCTCAGTTTGGACTAGCCATTTTTAATGCTCAATAGCCTCATGCATCTATTGGTTGTGCATCTAACAACATAGTCTTTAAAAAATTCCTAGAATTCTACAGGAGAGATTGGCAATGTGAATTGTCTAGGGACCAATTGAATCAGTAGAAATCAGATAAAGAGTAAAGTTAATTTTCACCATATAAACAGAACCTAAGTTAGTTCCGAAACATTTCAAACATAAGGAAGGGGACAAGAATTAATATATGTCCAATAAACTATTTCTGGGCCCAATCCTAATGATAAACATACAAAAACATTTTATCCAGTTTTATTCAAACCTTGTAAAGAAAGCATTATACATACTCTTAAAGCCCTACCTAATTTTTCTTCTGTTTCCCCAAAGATAGTGATTGCCCTGAAGTTCATGTGTATTCATTCATCTTGTGCCTGTTTTCCTGCATTTTACTTATTGTGTATTGAGTAAAGCCTGACAACACATGTTAATACCCCCTCTTTCTGGTTGTACAGGTGTTCATTGCTGTTGTTGATGGAAATCAGGTTCTTCCACAGGATCTTGAGGAGAGCTTTCCAAGGACCCAGGATGGGATATTGTGGTGTGGCAAGATATTGTTATTGTGGCAGACCCTTCTGTGTGGCATGGGCCCAGCTCCCACTCGGAGATGCACAGGACTCACGCCCACAGATAGGTTCCCTCGTGGGTAATCAGATTTGCAATATACTTAGGCTGTTTTGAGATTTGCTCTTTGGGAAAACCCCCTCACCCTGCATGTACCTTGCAGGCCCAGTATAACCGGCTGCCTTTTCATTTGCTAATATCCTTCTTCTGTGATGTAATGGGGGGCATTGGCTGCTTTGTTGTAACCAGGATAGTGAGGAAGAACCATCTTGGAATGAGGAGATTTTTAGAATAAAGACCTGTCATGGCCGAGGCGGCAGCTTTTGCTCCTCTTGAGAGAAAAGCCATGCTGTTGTCGTTATTCCTCCACCAGACTCGGTAGTCTGTGTGTATGTTTTAATTCACCCATAATGACGTGGACACTGCTGGCTGGTGTCCACCTCATTTTACTTGAGTGGAAATCGAAGCTGGCCCCTACATTTCCAATAACCCATCTCTTCTGTCCTACCGTGAAAAGAGTCCGGTCATGTCCTCATCAAGGCCAAAACAAAAGCCAGTGTCCAGAGTTTCTACTGCATTTTAAAACTTAGTCTTTGGGAGCCTATGTGGTCATGTTTTCCTGGGCAAGATAGCTCATGAATAAATGGAGCAAGTATGAGTCACAATCAAGAGAGAAAGAAGAAGAATGAGCTTCTTTGTTGCCCTGAGATTATATTAACTTGGGTTCGGTATGGACCAGGTGCTTTTTCAAAATAACTAATAAATTTCCCATGCTTTCACCAGCTTTTTGATGGCTCCACCACCTAGGCAATCCATTGCTCCCCGAGTCTAGCCTGACAGCCCTCTGTGGCCAAGCACCTCTCCCTGCACCATCTGGACTTCCACTGTGCATGTGTTTGTCTCTCCCTGTCCCCCTTCCAACCCCATAATCTTGTACCAAAGGAGGGAAGAGAGATTGTTAATCTTGGCAGAGAAATGCTATGACCCCCTGTGTATAGAGCTGTAGCTTCCTGGTGAAGCAAACAGGCTCATGCTCCCCAGTTTATTAAGGTTATTATCCCCTGTGCTTCCTCTTCTTATTAATAATTAGTTAATCAGATATGGTAGCATTACCATTCCCTCAAATAGTAATGGGAATCAAAACCAAACAATTTTTGATGGTCAAACTACATATAAAATAGAAGTAGAAGCCTGAGAACTACTATGTCTATTGTTTGGCATAATAATATTCCAGATATATTTAAACTATGAAGATATTGACAACAACCTCAAAACAGGAGTCACATTCATTGTCCCTTTAGGATAATAAACTTTTATTTGGTTAATGAAACAAAGGTGTCACTGAAAGGACTTGATGTCATTCAAAATTAGATCTGTATGCAGAGCAATAGTGTGTGCCCTGATAAACAGCTTTTACACTCATTTCTATTATTTTGTGCAGGTCTTAGATTATTGAAAGTGACTGGACTGGTCCTTGGTTTTATTATGATTTGTAAGAAACTCTCAGCAATAACCATCAGGAAACTTTGAATAAAAAAGTTTATAAATTCTAAGTCTTGAAAATTACATGGCACACCTGGAGCCATATAGTGAGTGGGGCAGAAAGGGGAGAAAAGGGGCAAAAAGAAACTAGGACTGAGGTTCTAACTTTCTTGAGGTTGGGTTCAAGGGCTCGCTCTTTATTGGTGAATCTAAATCATGATGGAAACTTAAATTGTAGGAAGAGAAAATCAAGTGGCCCAAATAGTCAGCTGTTGGTCAGTTATGGAGATCAACCAGGACCTCTAAAACAAAGGAGCAGTGTATGGGGGAGAGGGAGGGAAGGGGAGAGACACCTGGTGGTGTGGCTGGTGGTGTGTTTTTGAGATAGTCATCTTTGAAGAAATGTCTCTTTGAAGTGGACACCTCTGCAATCAAAGCTTGAGTCATTTGCTTGAGTTACTGGTAGAAGTGGAGTTCTTGCAGTGTCACCAGGAAAAGAATTTCCTGAGACCCATATGTGAGAATGGGGTTCTGTGGTAAACTTCGTTGATGATATAAAATTAAGGGGGTTCCCTCCTGACTTCCCAATGTCCGGTCTCCATCCATCTCACCATGGAAGATCAGGGCCAGAAATAAAGTCAATGTCCAAAGATCCGGGGCTATATTAAAGTTCAATCCAGTCAAGCATTCAGCTCAGCTAGCTTAGCATGTGTTTCCAGCTGCGGTCCACTGCTGCACTGCAGTGGATTCAGGATCCCTCCTGGAGCCTGCCAGTGGGGTCAGCACAGCCATGGGCCGTGCAGCTGCTAGGACCACATGTCCTTGGAGAAAACAAGCTCATGCACCATGAGAGTGTGGGTCATTGGGTGAGAAAGAGAGATAATTTATTTGTTCCCTGGGCATTATATTAGCTTGGGCTTAAGACCAGAAGCTTTTTCAATTTGGCCAATGAAATTCCCAAGTTTCGCAGGCTTTTCATAAGTCTACCCCCAGTTAAAGTGAGAGGCTTCATTTTAAGCTCCTCCCTCTGATCCTCCAACAATCCTGCAATTCAATATTAGAAGTAGGGAGAAGAAAGCAATCTCTCTGGCAGAGAAATACTATAAGCCCCTGGAATGTGAAGCTGTAGCTTCCTGGCTAAGCAAGCAGGCACATGCTCCTCATTTTGTTAAGCTCCATGCATAGTCCCCTTTGATCCTTTTTCTTTTTTTATTTTTTTAAAAATATATTTTATTAATTATACTGTTACAGTTGTCCCATTTCCCCCCTCCCATTTATTCCCCTCCACCCTGTGCACCCCCTCTCACCCTCATTCCCCGCCTTTAGTTCATGTCCATGAGTCATATACATGTTCTTTGGCTTCTACATTTCCTATATTATTCTTAACCTCCCCCTGTCTATCTTCTACCTACCATTTATGCTACTTATTCTCCGTACCTTTTCCCCCTCTCTCCCCATCCCACTGCCCTGCTGATAACTCTCCATGTGATCTTCATTTCTGTGATTCTGTTCCTGTTCTAGGTGTTTGCTGAGTTTACTTTTGTTTTTGTTTTAGGTTCTATTGTTAATAACTGAGTTTGTTGTCATTTTACTGTTCATATTTTTGAACTTCTTTTTCTTAGATAAGTCCCTTTAACATTTCATATAATGAGGGCTTGGTGATAGTGAACTCCTTTAACTTGACCTCATCCGGGAAGCAGTTTATCTGCCTTTCCATTCTAAATGATGGCTTTGCTGGATAGGGTAATCTTGGATGCAGGTCCTTGCCTTTCATGACTCTGAACACTTCTTTCCTGCCCCCTCTTGCCTGTAAGGTCTCTTTTGAGAAATCAACTGACAGTCTGATGGGAACTCCTTCATAGGTAACTGTCTTCTTTTCTCTTGCTGCTTCTAAGAGTCTCTCCTTATTTTTAATCTTGAGTAATGTAATTATAATGTGCCTTGCTGTGTGCTTCCTTGGGTCCAACTTCTGTGGGACTCTCTGAACTTCCTGGACTTCCTGGAAGTCTATTTCCACTGCCAGATTGGGGAAGTTCTCCTTCATTATTCGTTCAAGTAAGTTTTCAATTTGTTGTTTTTCCTCTTCTCCTTCTGGTACCTGTATAATTCGGATGTTGTAACATTTAAAGATGTCCTGGAGGTTCCTAAGCCTCTCCTCATTTTTTTTTTTTTTTTGAATTCTTGTTTCTTAATTCTTTTCTGGCTGAATGTTTCTTTCTTCCTTCTGGTCAACACCGTTGATTAGAGTCCCAGTTTCCTTTCCATCACTATTGATTCCCTGTACGTTTTCCTTTATTTCACTTAGCATTGCCCTCATTTTTTTCATCTAATTTATGACCAAATTCAACCAATCCTGTGAGCATAATGATTACCAGTGTTTTGAACTGCACATCTGATAGGTTGGCTATCTCTTCATCCCTTAGTTGTGTTTTTTTCTGGAGCTTTGATCTGTTCTTTCATTTGGGCCATTTATTTTGTCTTGATGCACCTGTTACATAGTGAGGGGTGGAGACTTAGGTGTTCACCAGGGTGGGGCAACCCACATGGCAGCATCGTGATGCTACATGTGGGGAAGGGGTCTGAGGGGGAATAATGGTGCTTGCTTTGCTGTCTGCTGGATTTCAGTCACTTCCCCTGCTATCCACAAGCAATTTGGGTCCTTCTGGTGCTGATTCCTGGGTGGGCGGGCTTGTGTACATTCTAGGAACCTGTGGGTCTTTCCAACCAACTCTCCGGTGAGACTGGGAGTTCTCCTGCTGCCACCTCAAACCCCACAGGTGTTTTCAATCAAAGGTTTGAGGCTTTGTGTCCCTACGCTGGAGCCCTGGGTTGTGTGGTCTCTCACCTCCCAGTTGTTCCTCCGGTTTATCTGAGCACAAACATGGGACTGCCTGGTCCGCAATCCATTGCCTCACCCAGTCCTCCAGCCACCACCTTGTCCACCCTGGTCCTCCAGCAGCAGCCTTGCTGTGAGTACTCTCCACCTGGTTGCCCATTTCTGCCCCTCCTACAGGTCTGGATGAATGTTTCTTTAACTCCTTTGTTGTTGCACTTCCATACAGTTCAATTTTCAGTCAGTTCTGTTGTTTTTAGTTTTTAAATTTGTTGTTGTCCTTCTTTTGATTGTGCAAGGAGGCACAGTGTGTCTACCCACACCTCCATCTTGGCCTGATCCTTTTTCTTATTAATAATTATCTGAATACCAATGGTAACACTTGCAGTATAAAAAAGAAAAACTAACGGTCAAGGCTTACACTACAGCTACCCAACCACTTTGTGAACACTGAAAATTTTTGATATGTTACAAATATGTCTTCATTTTAAGTCATGAACTATTCAAAGCCATCGTGCTTATATTAAAATCTTGCTTTTCCACTAATTCCATTATTTTCCCCAAATCCTCACACTTTGATACTATTCAGTATGTTATCCATAATTAACAACTTACTTTCATTAAAATTATAATAAAATATATTGTAATGTCAACAATTTAATTGTTTAAATGTTGAAATGAGGCATAAAAGAACTTGAGAATATTCAGATATTCAGGACCTAAAATATATTTAGAATATTTAAAAGCACTAGCATTTTGAAACCATTCCTATGAAGTTGCATCAGGTTTTAACATCCTTAAAAAATAAGCATTCCTAGTAGGTAGTAATAAATTAATTCTTAGAGACAAAAATACCATTTCTTATTTATTGAAAAAGAATGAAAGAACATAGCAATACCTTATTCTTAATGAGAAGCAAAGTTTGAAGCTAATTATTACCTTTAGACTAATTATGCCTCACTGAGGGTAAGTTAAGCCATGAAAATTAACAAGAGTAGTGAAATGCCTCCAATGAGCATTAATATCTTCAATTACTCTGGTTATACCTGAGAGCTCATTCTTCCTTGCTGTTAAGTATTTCATGAGGTACACAGAAAGATTTGCCACTTTGTTATTTGCTTGTGTATAAAAACAAATGTTCATATGTTCATAAAAACATTTTCAACAGAATTAAATCAAGACAGCTTTATTTTTTCAACTTATTTTTTCAAAAGATTATCTTTTCTATTTTGTGATTAAAAATATTATTACCACTAAGTTTCAGGCATTTTACTTTGAATGTGCCAAATGTGATATTTGCAACATCTTTGGCATAGAATATACAGTTTTTTGTTTTTGTGGACAAAGTCATAGTAATGAGGGACAACACATCTTTTACCTGCAATAAATGTAAAATTGCACATCAATATTTACAGAATCAATCCAAATGTTCTTACTTTGAGAGTGAGCAGTTACAATTTTCTTAATCTCCCTTTCTTATCCCGTTGTCAATTATACCAACTTTAGTTTCCTTGGCAGACAAAAATAATTATTTAATTACTTGCAATAGTAAATGTCTACATTGATTTAATCATTTAGTTAACCTAAAATCTTCAAATAGGGAGAAAAGCATAAACTGAGTCTTCCATCAAAATTTGGATGCATCATGACTCTCCATAATATTAAATATGTCTTCTCCTAGAGTCCAGCAAATAAACATTAAAATATATTATAAATATATTCATGTAATTTTATATTATATAGTTATATTCATTATACATAATAGTTATATGAATATATATTTATATGTACATAAATGCTTATGTATAATATTTATGTGGTATATTTTATATAACTATATAAGTAGTTTTAATAAATGTATGTTTTTCTCATATTTGTTAAGGTTTCTGTCACCTCTTTCTGGCTTCTGACTTAGAAAACAGTCATCCAATTCAAAACATAGAACAAACTCTCCCAAAGATATAAGCATATTTATTGCAGCTGCAGATGTTTACATTTATTGTTCATGATGATGCAGTTTGGTAATATACTCTTGAATATGTTTATATAGGATTTTTGCATCTGTATTCACTAGTGAAAAATATCTATTAGTTTATTTATGCATATTGTCATTGATTTGAAAACATAAATGCACATGTTCACAAAGTAAGTTGAGAATTTTAGCTCTTCATTAATTTTCCAAAAATCATTTGGCAGGGGATTTGCCTAGAAATTGACTAATCCTTAAAATTAGTTAGAAGTTGATATTAAAACCTTCTGGCCCTGGAATTTTGGGGAAAGGATATTTTTTAGCCCAAAGAAATTCCACCCATATTAAGCTATACAAGTAATAAATTTCTTCTCACAGACATTTTGACATTTTATATTTATTTATCTAAGAACTTACACATAAATTTTACAATTTAAAAGTGAATATTGCTTATTTGTAATGCTTTTTTAAATCTATTGTGAATATAGCTATTTGCTCTTTTTATTTCATGTATTAAAATTTGAGTTTGTCTTTTTATACTTATGCAATCTCTCCAAAAATATATTTACTATAATCTTCTCAAGAAATTAAATTTATTTTTTTGTTTTTCTTTTTAAGTCAATTTTACTAGTCTTTACAATTCTCTCCTTTTATAGTGAATTAGAAAATTAGTATTAAAGTATATTTTTAATGTTTCTTTTCCGCTTTCCTTATGATGCTGCTTTATGTGAATTTGTCTTATTACTACTACTTATTACCTTATTCAAGGAACTTATACAGTTTAATGTGTTCTTTATTTTAGCTATTGGGTATTATGTACAATTAATATTTCCAGCTAGCTCCTTTTTATGGCTTCATGTTCTTTCTGTATACTGTTAATATCCCTTATCTCCTTGGGTACATTTAAGATATTTAGCTTAAATTCTTAGTTCCTCTATTTCAATAATTCTGCTTTAGTGTACACATATGGTCCAATGCACTTTTTTTCTTTTTAGTATTGCTATATCTCATAGCTCAGATATCATGTCATTTTAGCTTCTTAGTTTATTTACTCTTTGGGTTATTAGCTACTCTGGGTGGCAATGTAGACAGGAAAAGAGCCACCAAAAAAACAATGAAGCTGTCCTGGTGAGAGAAGGAAAGATCCAGAGCAGAGAGCCTTAGAGCCCCAGAATCCTGCTTAGAATGGAAATGTTAAGAACTGTGCAATTCTGACACGGGCAACTGCGCATGTCAGCAGGGCTGTAGGCTGCCCTAATGTTACAATGATGACAGAGAGGCCTGAGTTGATGCTACTGACTTCCAGGGTGAAGGAGAAAGGAGGTGATTCTCCAAAGGAAGATTAGAGAAAAGAAGAAGAGCAGAATTTACAGATGTTCTTCAGCCTGCCTTCTCATGCATCCCATAGCTGCCCTCTGCAGCAGCCAACAGCAACCAGACCTCCTCAGCACACATGCATTCGTTCCTCTGAGACGTCTATCTTCCCAGAAAATAAGCATGATTTTATTTATGTTTTTCTTTTGGACTGGTTTCTGTCCATTCTCTGGTCCATAGTTTCCCCTAACTTCTATAGTTTCTCTAGGGTTGATTTTGGGGGAAAGCATTAGGGATGTCTTCAGTTTGTTACCTGGAGAATAATTCAACAATTTTGCATTTCATAAGTGCTCCTGATGATGATGGGTTAAAAAGGGGGAAAAGGAAATGGTTTATTCTAAGATTTCTAGTTCTTACTGAGAGACTAATAAATATTTATTAAATGGATATATAAGCAATAAGCTCTTGATAAAATCAAGGAAAAAAAACCCTGGTGACTTTCCATACATTTTGAATATAAAAATATAAGAAGTCAAGGACACCATTAAAGAAATAGATTAGAGTAGAAATTACAAGAGCATATCACACATAAGAAGGGTGCTTATGGCTTACTTAACCTTTTTTTTCCAGGATAAAAGACAAATAGATAGATAGAAACATGAATTTACTTATATTTGTGCATATACATATGCATTGAATGTGATTAAAATACATTTCTACAATACACTGCTCTAGTGGGTATGGAAGACAGGTTAGAGAGAAGAAAAATTCGAGGGATATTTTCAGCTCTTACTCATTAAAAAAAAAAAAAGAGTTCTCCCAGGAATTATTTAAAAAATAAACTCTTTGTTTTTCAGAACTGAATATGTAATGTATTCAGGAAGTTTTCCAGAGGAGTGACTCCAAAGTGAATCTGTTTAATATTTTGTTTTGGTTTTTGTTTTCTGAATACATTTTGTAAGCTATCAACATGCAAAATATTTGTAGAGCATTGCCAACAATGATTGCTTTCTTATTTATTTATCCTCAGTTGTCCTGTGTATGTTATGAAGAGAGACTACTGTCAAAAACCTTGCTTTTAACAGCAGATTTATGAAACTGTATCTGTTTTTCTTTCCTTCCCCTAGTGGAATACATAAAGGGGCAATAATATTGCAGATGATATGGCATCAGCAGGTATGCATATGTGATTGTAACAGCATATGTGAGCCTCCCGCACATGAGGCCACCAAGTCTATGGAAGTCAGGAAGGTATCTCAAGAGATGAGTTCTCTGCACTGTGGAGCATTTCAGAAATTCATCAAGTTGTCCAATTTTAGGTGAAAGTGGACATTTATCTGTGTAAGAAAGGGAGAGCAGTCTATTTCCTAGTTCTGATCTTTAATTCCCTAGGGTATAAATAAAAGTCTACAGTGTTCTCCTCATAGATGATGTAAAATTTTTTATCAGCCTCTGTCCCAGAATGTCACAAGTAGATAATTCTCTTAAGGGGAATACAACCACATAATAGGCTCCCGTTGGAGAAAGAAACCTCCTAACTTCAAAGCTATCTGAAATTTACTCTCTTCTGTTCTCCCTTTTCCATTTTCTTGTCTCCTTTTATAAATTCTGGCAAAGACTAAAGGCCAAGATAGTAACTTCTCATTTACACATTAGGCCAGCTCCAGTAGAACTTCCTTTGAAGTCATTTGGAAATTTTGTCCCTACAGTGAACTGTCACAATAATAATCCATAGACTCTCTGACTTTGTCACCACGACCTGTCATGGTGGCAGGGGTGTAAGCATTTGTTATACCAATTATAGTTATATAATTGGTTACCTAGTTATACCAATGTTTTAATTTATAACTGAAGGTTTATGCTTCATCTGACAATTTTTATTTTTGTTTATTTAATAAAAGATATAATGAATAAAAGGGAATTCTGTCCTGAAATATATTCTGATTCTCTCTTCCACATTTCTGTCTCTGTCTCTGTCTTTCCATGTATGCACCCTCACGCACAAATGCACCCATTTATGTACATATATCTTTGTATACATATATAAACCTTTACATATAGACGTATATAGTTTATATAGGTATATAGAAACAATGTTGACACCAATAGCAAATAAAACAAAGAAAGGTAAGTCTGCAGTTAAGAAAATGCAAACCAATGGTAAAATGTCATCTGAATCATCTAGTAGTTACTAGTGAAAATGAAGTCATTTAAATGGATATAAAGAAGAAATAGTAATAGTCATGATTATGATGGTAGTAACTCATTGTGATACTGTGATTTGTAATAAGAAACCTACATATTTTGTTTGTCCACAGTTCTTGGTTCACAGCTCCTAATACTCTTGGAATTTCCTAAGTGCTTTTGGACAGCACCTTAGGATGGGTGCCTGTTTACAGTTAATTCAACCTGCAGTCTCTCTCCCATCTGCAGAGGTCAGGGGAAAGGGACTAAGGTTGGAGGTTTGTGGCTTCAGTCCCTTTTCCCGGACCTCTGGGGATGGGAGAGAGACCGAATTAACTGCAGGTAGCCAATAACTTAATCAATCATTCCTAAGTAATAAAGCCTCCATATACATGCAAAGGACAGGGCTCAGAAAGCTTCTGGAGTGAACACGTGGAGACTTGTGGAGAGTGGTACACTAGGAGAGCACAGAAGCTCCATGTCCTTTCCCTGATCCTTGCCTTTTGCATCTCTTCCATCTGCTGTTCCTGAGTTGTATCCTTTTATAATAAACCAGTGACCTAGTATGTAAAATGTTTCAATTCTCTGAGCCTCTCTAGCAAATTAATCAAAAGAAGGTTTTATTAGAACTTCCCATCTGTAACAGGTAGGTTGGATGTACAGGCAAGTGCCTGAACCCCAAAGTAGAGAACAGTCTTGTAAGATTTTGATACAATTTTGAAGTTGCTTATAATTGATTATACACTCCGTTCAACCCTTTGCATGCATCAGATCATATAATAACCAAATAAACTGTTATATAAGTTATATATACACTTTTTACAACACAAGAGCCTGAGAGATAAAATAAATTTCTTATATTTACTCAGCTAAGGACTGATGCAGATGAAATAGAAAAAAAGGAGAATGTTATATGTTTAATGCTTACTATCTCCTATATGCCTAATATGATTTTAGGGAAATTGTATATGTTATTTTCATTTGAATCATCCCCAAAATTCTGAAAATAAGGGAACTTGGAGAAGTTAAGGAGCTTGTTCAAATTCACAAAGTTAGTAGATGGCCCACTAGGAATTTAATACCAGAATAATCTTATCCTGGAGCACATGTTAGGTTATGAATCCACATAGGAAGTTTTTGGTATAGTAGAGCATTTCGGGGTAGGAGAGGGTAGCCCCTACCACAAGATTCAATGTTGATCCATAAGAAAGGCACTATAAGAGTGCTCAGATGAGGGCAAGGTGACTGGGCTGGTCCTGCCTCTTTTCTCTGGCCAGCAATGCATCCGGTATCCATGACATCTCTCATATTCCAACTTTGGCTTTGCTCTTTCAAAAGTTATAACCTTCTTCTTTTTAAAGGTTAGGAACAGTTTGCATAACATATTGAATAATCATGGATTCATGCCTCGGCACTGTGTGAATACAAGCAAGAAAGTTGTCTTTTCTGAGTTATTTATTTTTAGTAAAAAATAATAAATGTGTAGTTGTTTTGTTAGGATCTGAGATAATTGTATGTGTGAGCACTTCTATTTTCCATATTTGTAACTGCCATATTTGTAACCAGGCTATAAATAAATCTTGATTAAATGTGTTAGATTAGGACAGACATGGGATTGAGATGAGGACCCCCTCTAGTAGGGTGGGTCAAGGTTTGAGGGCAGAGATCAATATGCTGATACTGAAAGCTGGCCTGCTCTTTAACCTCTGATGTCTGGAGAGCCTGGCACTAGGATGAATTGCAGGTGAGCAGTGAGCTGCCATGGTGTAGCAGAGAAGAACCAAAATGCTTGTCCTTACAAGGGGGCAGAGCAGGTAACAGTGGATCCATTAATAAGAAACCAACCTGTAACCTGGCAAAAGTCAACAGTCATTATTAGATCGACTGCCTTCAGGAAGCGGGTGTCCCAGGTGATAGATAAGGCTGAGTTTCAGAAGCAAAACTCCATACTGTAATCCAAATTATTCATGGAAGTCTTGCAAATGAAAGGCAGCCTGACAGTTCTTAGATCCCAGAGTGGGATCTAAGACAGGCTGGGATCCCAGGTCATTGACTTGGATGGAGACTGTATTAATCATGTTTGTAAGTTCTATGCATTTGTTGCTTTAGCATCTATCCTACACATATATGAAAACAAGTCTTGTATGAACAACCCAATGACGTTGGAGTCATCCTACCTTAACCTCCTTCTTCATTGCTGCTTCATTCTCGAGCCCCCAAAAGTATCTTCCTTCTGATGGTAGGCTTTTCAAATATAGACTAAGCAGTACAGAAACCAGGAGCCCAACCACCGCTTGTAATTGGTTCTCACACTCCATTCTACATGCACCCGCCCTAATCAGCCCAGGGCCAGGTTACCACATACCCTGGGGTCCTCTATGCGCCCCAGCGTCCATGGAAATCACTTAAACAAATCATTCCTAACATCGCTTACCCTGCCTCACCCATCCCTCCCCACAGAAACCACAGTGAAAACTGTTGTCCACAGTACCCCAGCCTCCCTCCACCTTGTGACCAGGCAACGTTTCCCTGTGGTCCCTGTCACTGCGAGAAATAATCTATCTTTTCAATGGCAGTTGTTTCCTGTTGGTCTTACAATACCTCAAATTTTCTGTCAATAGACTATATTTTAAAACAGGTTCAGGTTCTGGACACAAGATAAAAGGCCCATTCCCCGTAAACGGTGCATAAGGTGTCTTGAGAGAAGGCAGAAGTATGATTTTTAGCACTGCTATCACGAGCACCATCGCACCTGCCTACGGCGGATATTAGTCATAAGAACTAAAATGCCGGGGTCAAGAGAACCCCGACATTTATTTCATTTATTTGAAAATGAAAATCTGGAGGGAATTTTGATTCTTAAACTTTGGGTTGTATCGGAATCACCTGTGGAGTTGACTAAATAGGTAGAAGGTATGTCCTCACTTGATAGATTCCTATTCAGTAGATGCTGCGTGTGGCTTAGGGACCAGCACAGCTTCACTTGGTCCAAGGTCAATTACCCTCCATAATTCAAGAGCAGATTCATTGATGCGGGACCTGACACCGCACTCTTGCCCCACCCTTGCCCTCAGTTTCTCATCCATAAGTGAGGGTTGGAATTTAGAAGAATCCCCTAAGAATCAAATACAACAAAAATATTTATTGGAATGAATGCCGACCAAGTACTGTTCTGTCCTTCATCACGGTATTTTCTTTATGGTAGATTCTCTTTTATTTTTTCCACATATATTTGTTCCATAGCGATTTTTGAAAAGAAAAATTTAACAATTTCCCAGTGCCAAATCAAAGGACACAAAAAAGCAACACACTCACAGTGGCCTGTTGTTTCTCTGCCTTCTCAGATGTCTCTTTCAGTTGATTTTGCAGGGCCTCCTGGAGAGACTTCATTTGTTCTCTAGTTCAGAAGGAAATAGAGCACAAGAGAGACATCATATAATTCTGTTATTTCCTGTGTACATTATGAAAGGAGGTTTTGCTGGCTGTGTACATTTGGGAAACAGATAACAAGAACTGAATAGAGACATCGTTAAGCACTCAGGGTATAATCCAGGATTCTAGCAATAAAGGGTTTTTTCTCCCATGCAAGCATCAAAAGCAAGCTATATTTCAAGGAAATTGCCTTGCTATTGTGTCTTATAAGAATCCCACTGTGTGAATTGCCTGTGAGCTGCACAATGTGTTGAATTAAATCAATAGAATAATTAGTGTTGAAAAGCTAATTTTAGTGACAGCATGCCAAGGTGTGAACATGTTAGTTGGGGAAAATGTTACAATAGACTGCAAATAGTGTAAAATTACTGTTCCTTTCTGATGCTCCTAATTGATTAATTCTACAGCATTGTGCTTTAGGCATCCATTATAAAGCCTGAGACTTTTTGTAAGAGCATAGAGAAAAAAGACACTTCTAACTTGAGGGTTGCCTCATTTATTGGGGATAATATAATAAATACTTCTCTGCATATACAAAAACATTGTTTCTCAAACTCACAAATGCATATTGGCCCTCTCACTTGTTAAAGATATAAATATTTCCATAAATATGCATTCTTCTGAAGGGTTTAGACTTTAACAGTTTGTGCCAAATTGTTATCTTTTTTAAATTTTTAAAAATTATATTTACATTGAATATTATTTTATATTAGTTTCAGGTGTACAGCACAGTGGTGAAAGAGGTGAAGGGATTAAGAAGTATAAGTTGGCCCTGGCTGGTGTAGTTCTAGTGCCAGCCTGTGAACCAAAGGGTAGTCAGTTTGATTCCCAGTCAGGGCACATGCCTGGGTTGTGGGCCAGGTCCTCAGCATGGGGCACACAAGAGGCAACCACTCATTGATGTTTCTCTCCCTCTCTTTCTCCCTCCCTTCCCCTCTGTAAAAATAAGTAAACAAAATATTTTTTAAAAGTATAAATCAGTAGTTAGAAAATAGTCACAGATATTTAAAGTACAACAAAGGGAATATAGTCAATAATATTTTAATAACTATGTGCATTGCCAGGTGGGTACTGGGAATATTGGTAAAAATACTTTGTAAAGTGTATAATTGTCCTATCATCTTTCTGTGACTCAGTTGTATCACCTAAGCTATTGTATCAAAAAGTTCAGGTAAGGGTTGATATGCCAGTGACTGTGTGTGTGTTAATTTTGGCTTGAGGAATAAACTCTTTCAAACAGAAACCTTTCTAGTCTCACCAGCAACAAAATTAATTTAAAATTCCCAATCTAGTTCCCAAATACTACATCTGGAACCTTGGTGAATAACCACAATACAGACCCTAGGGACTTGGATGGTACCATCTCAGGGTAACTTTTTAAATCTACAAAATGGGCACAATAATAGAACTACCTCATAAGTTCATAGTGAGATTTAAATGACATAATACAAGCCAAATGCTTAGAATAAAGCCTGGACAATAATCACTTAAAACAATTGAGATCACTATCATAACCACCGGTACTGCTCTGGGTCCCCAAGTTCATTTTTTGACCCCCACCTCCTGCACAACCACAAGCTGCACTCTCACCCATTGTGCTTAAACTGTGGAGAATCATTATATTAACAAGAGAGACAGACAGACAGACAGAAGTACTGACATATTATCCCTAACACTCAAATCTCAAGCACTGAATTAAAATACAAACCATTATATTCCCAACTGATTAAAAATTATAACAAAATGTTATGATTATCATTTTAATATTACTTTTAGATTTTATTTTTTATTTTTAAATGCTATATCTATAGTTTAGTTAAATTATAAAATATATTTTTATAAAAATGAAAACATGCATATCTGCAAAAATTCCCACATTCTGACATCAATAAGCAATGTATGGAGAAGACAAAAATAGCTATGAAAGCTATAAGCAGCAACTGGAGAAGTTAGAGAAGTCTGCGCATTTTCACCGCAAGGAACGCTATCAGACAATGTCAAAGTGGGTCTTTTGAATCTTCTAATCTCTGTCTCTTCCTCTGCCTTCTAGGATTATTTCTGTACATTCTCACTGCTCTGAGGCTGTAGGTGGCCCCGTATTTCTGTCTCCCGGAGTTGCTCATTTATACACCTCTGAAAGATGATTCCTGACTTGTTCATGCAGCTGAACGGTTACAAGGAATTTTAAAGGACAGCTGTTTCATACATCTGCCATCCCAAATTATAAACAAACACACACACACTCCCACTCAGTCCACAAGAAGGCATTTTTAGAGTAGCTACAGCTTGCATTATAAAAACAGCACAGATGGAGAACTCGCTACTACCCCAGGCATTCTTTCCATCTTCAGAGAACGCTGCACTAGGAAATCCTTGAGTACACAGAGTCCACCACTGTCTGCTAGGAATTTTCACCCACCAACCACTAGAGACAGTAAAAGCTTTTATATTAACTTTTTTTCTCAATGGTCTTTCAGAATCTTCAGGGGACTGCCCCCTCAAGTCTCTGTTATGTGGTTATACATACTCACTTATCACATAGTATGATTTAAGATCTCTTCATCAACCTACAGACTCTTCTACCAATATTACCTAGGCTGTCTAAACATTTCTTAAAAGGTAACACTCGAGAGTCAAGGCAAACTCTCTCTCCCTCCCCACCTTCTTTCCCTCATACACACATATAAAAACGTGCCCATGTAAACACATACTCCTTTCTCTATCTCTCTTGCCAGAAAGGCACTCTCTGCTCTCTCCACATGATCCTATATGGCCACCACACACCCTCTGAGTTTAGTCTAGTTTCAGCTACAGAGATACTGATTAGTTGCCTCTTGGTTATAATTCCAAAAGAGAAAGTTCTAATAGATACAGTTTTATTTTGATGGTCACCTCTGAGCCAATTAACTGTGGCCAGTGATGTCAGTCACATAAAAAAAAAAAAAAAAAAAAAAACATGACTTCTAAGGACCACTTTCCCAGAAAAGGGCCAGGTGGCAGGTGGCAAGGCTACCAGAGGGCCAGGACAATTGATAGTTGGGTGTATAGCTAGATGATTCTACAACACGTTATACTTTTTCTGACTCTGATAATATTTCTACACTTGCAATCAATTAATATATTTTATATTCTAAGATCATATTTTTCTTTTACTCCTTATTAATATTTCTTATTTTGGGATGAGAGACATAGCCATCTTCAGATTTAGATAACTATGTTTGATACTCATTTCTATGTAAACAATGTAAATTAGTATGTAAAATGTCATATCATTTTGAGAAGCTACTTATTGTTAGAATTTATTAAATTTTCCATTCTGATTTTGTGTGCATTATATAAGTTATTCATTTTGAACAAGTTTTTTTTTTTTTTTAACTTTGGGAAAACAACTTTGAAATTGAAATAACAAAATATCTGCTCCATTTAATTCTTTCATTGAAAGACTTGGTCCATCATCTGGTAGTTTCTAAAATGTCCAAAATGTATAGATGTTGATTAAGAAATTCTTATTAAACCTAACCACATTTTTTCCTGGTTTGCCTGCATACTTCGTGTGTCATACAGAAAGAACCAAAGATAATTTATGACAATATTAACAAACTAAAGGAATGGACTCTTTCTTATCGCCGTGATGCAGCAGCCGGCCTCCTCTCTGCCTCTCCTGCAATGAAGGAAAGCAGACGTCGTTGCCCTCTCGCTCCAGGGTCCTCCCTGTTGAAATTTCCCCGTCCTCTTCTCTCAGCAGTCCTTGGTCCACCTGGTCTCTGACTCTTTCCTCTTACCCTGCACAATGCGGAATAATCCTCCTAAAATACTTTTTAAAATTTGTATCATTCTCTTATGGAGCTGCCTAAAATGGGTTCCTTCCAGTCTTTAAGTTTTTGTTCCTGTCTCAGTATCCAGCTTTATTTTCTGATTTTCTCCAACCAATTCTGTTCCTTAGTCACTGCAGCCCTCTCCGTGGTGCTGCAGGTGCATGCGGCAAAGGTCACTTCCATTTTAATATTTTTGTTTTCATCCTCTCCCACTGTGGAATGCTAAACAAAAAGTAATCATTTTCAGTGACTCTTGTTCTATTTTGACCAGTTATTTCTACTTCAAGTGCTGTCTATAATTCTTCAACACTAACTTAATGAGCCTCAAATAGTTGTATAATATTAAGCACTGGTATGTTAAGAGGGTAGTTAAGTTAAAAACCAATAAAGTAATTTTATATGACATACTTTTGGAAACATGTTCACACCAATATTTACAAACTCTTTTTAATATTGAATTTGAAAAAAAATTAATGTTCAATCAATAATTATTTTAATAATAAAAATAGCCAATATAGGACAATAGCTTTGAGTTTAACATGCCATCAGCTCAATCCAAATGTGGGCAGATGAGAGGTTTCTGAGTCAAGAGGCAAGGAGAGTGGAGGAAACATAAAAAGGTGAGAAGGGACTGACTACAAAGTGTAGTGTGTGTAAACTTTAACTGCTTTTTGCTTTGTGATCAGGAACTAAAGTAAAAGGCAATGGCTATTGTGTAAGAACACAGCAGAGCAAATTCCAATTAACACAGCTCTCAGCAACCCATTTAAGCACTTCAAGCAACAATTTCTTATCTGTTAAAAGAGTATAATACCTGCTTTAGAAGGTAATCGTAAGGGTGAAACAAGAAAAGATACATAAAGCATCTAGCAAAGCACCAAGGAAATGTATAATAAATGCTGGCTTGTTTCTACCTTAAAATACCTTTTTCTTTCAGAGCAATTTCATATCATATAGTTTTAATACTGCATAGAAATTGACCTCATAATATACTTCCTTCAAAAATAAGCAAACCAGCACTAACTACATTGTATTTATTCTATTTATATTGTTAATAAGGTTACCACATTCCTTACCACTCCCATCATTATCACTACAATATTATTAAAGAGTTTTGTCATTATTAAAAATTGGCCCACTGAGGTCAGTGTTATTGGATCTGTCTGTTGCTGGGCAGACTTATCAGGGTCCATCTTGGGTAATGCAGGCAAGTACTACAGATCTTTAAACACCAGAATTGTGGCCTGCAAGTAGCATGAGTGTCATCATCATAATGAAATTGTTAGAAATGCAAAATCTCAAACCCCACCCTAGTTTTGCTGTATAAGAATCTGCATTTAAAAAAGCTTCTGCATGGCTAAAAAAAAAACAGTATGAAAATAAAAAGAGAACCAACTGTATGGGAAAATATATTTGCCAATGATACCTCAGACAAGGGTTTAATCTCCAAAATATATAAAGAACTTACACGACTCCACTATAAGAAGACAAGCAACCCACTTAAAAAATGGGCAAAGGACTTGAACAGACACTTCTCCAAGGAGGACATACAGAAGATCCAGAAACACATGAAAAGATGCTCCATATCGCTTGCTATCAGAGAGATGCAAATTAAAACCACAATGAGATACCACTTCACACCTGTCAGAATGGCCATCATAAACAAAGCAACAAACAACAAGTGTTGGAGAGGTTGTGGAGAAAAGGGGACCCTAGTGCACTGTTGGTGGGATTGCAGACTGGTGCAACCACTATGGAAAGCTGTATGGAATTTTCTAAGAAAACTAAAAATGGATCTACCTTTTGAGCCAGCAATTCCACTGCTAGGATTATATCCTAAGAACCCTGAAACACCAATCCAAAAGAATCTATGCACCCCAATGTTCATAGAAGCACAATTTACAATAGCCAAGTGTTGGAAGCAACCCAGGTGCCCATCAGTAAATGAATGGATCAAGAAACTTTGGTACATTTACACAATGGAATTCTATGCAGCAGAAAGAAAGAAGGAACTCCTACCCTTCGTGACAGCATGGATGGAGCTGTAGAGCATTATGCTAAGTGAACTAAGCCAGGCAGTGAAGGACAAATACCATATGATCTCACCTTTAACAGGAACCTAATCAACAGAACAAACAAACAAGCAAAATATAACCAAAG